>PVHX01006639.1:0-39419 GCA_004024805.1 Geosciurus inauris | reverse complement strand
TTATATATATTTTTTATCAACTATCTTTACTATACCCATTCCCCTTTCCTGCCCCCGCCTCCCCCATGTCGCATCCAGTATTTCTCTATTTCTCTTATGTTTCCCATTCCCACCACCTCCCTTATTCATCAGGGTGCTGTTAATATTGATCTGGCCCTTAAAAGTGAGAATCTGCACTACTAAAAGGGAAGACACATGGAAAGCACGAAAAGACAAGGAAAGAATGTGCCTCAAACAAACCAAGATGATACAATAATAGAATCCATTGACAGCACAGATGAAATGTCAAAGAAGGAGTTCAGAATGCACATAATTAACATGATATGCAAATATAACAATGACATAAGAGAGCAAAAACAAGCAACAATTGATCACTCCAACAAAGAGATAAGAGAGCAAATACAGGGAGTAAAATATTACTTCAAGAAAGACATAGAGATTCTGAAAAAAAAAAATACCAAAACCCTTGAAATGAAGAAACAATAAACCACATAAAAAATTCAATAGAAAACATCATCAACAGATTAGATAACTTGGAAGACAGTACCTCAAATAATGAAGACACAATATACAATCTTGAAAATAAATTTGACTGCACAGTGAAGATGGTAAGAAACCATGAGCAGAATATCACAAAATCATGGAATAACATCAAAAGGCCAAATCTAAAATTTATTAGGATAGAGGAAGGCACAGAGATACAAACCAAAGGAATGCACAATCTCTTCAATAAAATAATATCAGAAAATTTCCCAAACATGAAAAATGAATTGAAAAATCAAATACAAAAAGGCTTACAGGAAACAAAGTGTACAAATTACAACAGATCTACATCAAAGCACATTATAATGAAAATTCCTAGCATACAGAATAAGAATAGAATTTTAAAGGCTGCAAGATAAAGGAATCAGCTTACACAAAAAGGGAGACCAATTCAAATCTCAGCAGATTTCTCAACTCAGACCCTCAAAGCTGGGTGATCCTGGAACAATGTATATCATGCCCTGAAAGAAAGGATGCCAACCAAGAATCTTATATCCAGCAAAATTAACCCTCAGATTTGATGACAAAATAAAAATCTTTCATGATAAACAAAAGTTAAATGAATTTACAGCAAGAAAACCTGCACTATAGAACATTCTTTGCAAAATATTTCATAAGGAGGAAATAAAAAACAATAATGAAAATGAGTAAAAGGAGGACCTATACTAAAGGAAACACCAATGAAAGGAGAAACAAAGTCAAATAAACAAACAAAACAAACCTAAGTGACTGGGAATACAAACTGTATTTCAATGATAACCCTGAATGTTAATGGCCTCAATTCATCAATTAAAAGACATAGACTGGCAGATTGGATTAAAAAATCCAACAATATGCTGCCTTTGAGAGATTCATCTTATTGGAAAAGATATCCACAAATAGAAGGTGAAGGTATGGGAAAAATATAACACTTATATGAACAGTATAAACAAACAGGTATTTCCATCCTCATATCAAATAAAGTGGACCAACCAAAGTTAGTCAGAAGTGATAAAGAAGGACATTTCATACTGCTTATGGGAGTATACATCAACAAGACAAAACAATTATAAATATCTATGCCCAAAACAATGGAACATCCATATATATCAAACAAATCCTTTTAAATTTCAAGAATCAAATAGACCACAGCACAATAATACTGGGTAACTTTAACACACCCCTCTCACCAATGGATAGATTTTTTTTTTTGGTACTGGGGATTGAACTCAGGGGTACTTGACAATTAAGCCACATCCCCAGCCTTATTTTGTGTTTTATATAGAGACAGGGTTCTCACTGAGTTGCTTAGCACCTTGCAATTGCTGAGGCTGGCTTTGACCTCATGATTCTCATGTCTCAGTCTCCCAAAGTGCTGGGATTACAGGCATGTGCCACAATGCCTGGCCAACGGATAGATCTTCCAAACAAAAACTAAACAAAAAAATTATAGAACCCAATAATACAATCAATAATTCAGAGTTAACAGACATATATAGAATATTTCATCCATCAGTGAGTGAATACCCCTTTTCCTTATCAGCATATGGATCCTTCTCTAAAATAGATTATATCTTATGTGACAAAGAAACTCTTAGGAAATACAAAAAAAAAAAGATACTTACCTGCATTCTGGCAGACCCTAATGAAATAAAGTTAGAAATGAATAATAAAATAAAAAATTAAAGCTACTCCAACACCTGGAGACTAAATAATACTCTATTGAATGATGGTTGCATGGATAGCAGAGGACATCAGGGAAGAGATAAAGAAATTCTTAGAGGTAAATGAGAATTTTAATACAACATACCAAAATCTCTGGGACACAATGAAGGCAGTGCTAAGAGAGAAGTTCATTGCATTAACCTCATTCATCAAAAGAATAAAAAGTCAACAAATAAATGGCATGACATTACATCTCAAAGCCCTAGAAAAAGAATAAATCAACACCAAAAGTAGTAGAAGACAAGAAATCATTAATTTCAGAGTGAAAAACAATGAAATTGAAATGAAAGAAACACGAAAAAATTGACAAAACAAAAATTTGTTTCTTTGAAAAAATAAATAAAATTGACAAATCTTTAGCCATCCTAATGAATAGAAGAGAGAAAACTCAAATTACTAAAAGTTATGATGAAAAAGAAAATATCATGACATATAGTATAAATATACAGAAGACAATTATAAACTATTTTGAACATTTACATTCCAGTAAAATAAAAAACCTCAAAGACAACAACAAATTTCTAGAGCATGTATTTGATCAACTCAAACTGAGTCAGGAGAACATAGACCATTTAAACAGTTCAATTTCAATCAAGGAAATAGAAGATGCCATCAAAAACCTACCAACAAAGAACAGCCTGGGACCAGAGGAATTCATAGCCAAATTCTATAAGACCTACAAAGAAGAATTAATATCAATACTCTTCAAATTATTCCAGGAAATAGAAAAGGGGGGAACCCTTCCAAATTCATTTTATGAGGCTAGTATCACCCTGATACCTAAGCCAAAAACACACCAAGATAAGAAAACTTCAGACCAATATCACTAATGAACATAGATGCAAGAATTTTTAATAAAGTTCAGACAAATAGCCTACAAAAACATTAAAAAGACCAAGTGGGTTGATCAAAGGGATGCAAGGTTGATTCAACATACAGAAATCAATAAATGTAATTTATCAATAAGTAATAATAAATAAATATAATTTATCACATCAGTAGACTTAAAGATAAAAATCATATAATCATCTCAATAGATACATAAAAAGCATTTGATAAAATGTAACACCTTTCACGTACAAAACACTAGAAAAGCTAGGGATAGTAGGAACATACCTAAACATTGTAAAAGTTATTTATGCTGAACCTAAGGCCAACATCATGCTAAATGGAGAAAAAAATACCTCTAAGAATTGTAATAAGACAGGAATGCTGTCTCACAGCACTCCTATTTAACATAGTCCTTGAATCTCTAGCCAGAGCAATTAGACATGAAAGAAACTAAAGGGATATGAATAGAAAAAGATCTCAAACTATCACTATTTGCTGATGACATAATTCTATACTTAGAGGATCCAAACAACTCCATCAGAAAACTTCTAGAATTAATAAATGAATTCAGCAAAGTAGCAGGATATAAAAATCAACACCCATAAATCAAATATATTTCTATACATCAATGATGAATCCTCTTGAAAGAGAAATTAGGAAAACTACCCCATTTACAATAGCCTTAAAAAAATAAAATAAAATACCTGGGAATCAATCTAACAAAAGAGGTGAAAGACCTCTACAATGGGAACTACAAAACACTAAAGAAAGAAACTAAAGATCTTAAAAGATGGAAAGATATCCCATGCTCTTGGATAGGCAAAATTAATATTGTCACCAAAATGGCCATACTAACCATGTGCTATACAGACTCAATACAATTCCAATCAAAATCCCAATGACATTCCTCATAGAAATAGAGAAAGCAATCATGAAGTTCATTTGGAAAAATAAGAGCCAAAGCAGTTCTTAGCAAGAACAGTGAAGCAGGTGACAACACAGTAACAGATCTTATACTATACTACAGAGGAATACTAACAAAAATGGTATAGTATTGGTACAGAATAGCCTTGTAGGCCAATGGAACAGAATAGAAGACACAGAGAAAAACCCACATAAATATGGTTATCTCATACTAGACAAAGGTGCCAAAAACATATATTGGGAAAATATAGTCTCTTCCACAAATGGTGCTGGGAAAACAGGAAATCCATATAGCAGCAAAATGAAATTAAGCCCCTGTCTCTCACCATACACAAAACTCAACTCAAAGTGGTTCAAGGACCTAGGAATTAGACCAGAGACCCTGCACCTAATAGAACAAAAAGTAGGCTCTAATCTTTATTATATCAGCTTAGGATCTGACTTCCTTAACAAGACTCCTAAAGTGCAAGAAATAAAATGAAGTATCAATAAATGGGATGGATTCAAACTAAAAAGCTTCTTCTTAGCAAAAGAAAAAATCAGTACGGTAAAGAAAGAGCCTACAAAATGTGAGCAAATTTTTACCACACACACATCAGCTAGAGCACTAATCTCCATGATATATAAAAAACTCAAAAAACTTAACACCAAAATAAATAAATAAATAAATAAATAACCCAATCAATAAATGGGCTAAGAAACTGAACAGACACTTCTTAGAAGATGATATACAATTTATCAACAAATATATGAAAAAATGTTCAGCATCTCTAGCAATTAGAGAAATGCAAATCAAAACTAAGATTTCATCTCACTTCAATCAGGATGGCAATTATAAAGAATACAAGCAACAATAAGTGTTGGTGAGGAGGTGGAAAAAATGGTACACTTATACATTGCTAGTGGCACTGTAAATTGGTACAACCACTATGGAAAGCAGTATGGAGATTCCTTAGAAAACTTGGAATGGAATCACCCATTTGACCCAGCAATCCCACTCCTCGGTCTATACCCAAAGGACTTAAAATCAGCATACTATAGTGACACAGCCACATCAATGTTCATAGCAGCTCAATTTACAGTAGCTGAACTGTAGAACCAACCTAAATGCCCTTCAACAGATGAATGGATAAAGAAGCTGTGGTACATATACACAATGGTATATTATTCAACATTAAAAGTGAATGAAATTATGGCATTTTCAAGTAAATGGATGAAGTTGGAGAATATCATGTTAAATGAAGTAAGCCAATCCCAAAAAACCAAAGGCCAAATATTTTCTCTGAT
The DNA here is from genome assembly GCA_004024805.1 of Geosciurus inauris. NCBI lineage: Eukaryota > Metazoa > Chordata > Mammalia > Rodentia > Sciuridae > Geosciurus > Geosciurus inauris. The sequence continues at coordinate 34,130 of PVHX01006639.1, read as the reverse complement.
AAGTGGATGCTGATCCATAATAGGGGCTTATGTGGGGAGAGTGGAGGAACTTTGATTGGGCAAAGGGTTGGGAGGGAGGAGAATATGGCTTGGGGCCAGGAAAGATGTTGGGATGAGATGAACATCATTACCCTAGGTACATGTATGACTGCACATGTGGTGACTCTACATCGTGTAGTATGAGAGAAATAAAAATTTGTGCTCCATTTGTGTACAATGCATCAAAGAAATTAAAATAAAAACAAAAGAAAACTAAGTAACCACATGCAAAAAATGGACCTGGACCCCTATTTTATGTTATACTCTAAAATTGGCTCAAATGTATTCAAGATTTACCATAAAATCTAAAACTGTACAACTCCTGGTGAGGGGAAGCAGAGGCAACCTTCTTGACTTTGACCTTGCTAACATTTATTTTTATAATGACACATATGGTTTACATGTAGTGTCCCAAATAACCTCACATGTGAAAAAACACATAAAGATTTGGAGGAGAAATAGGGTCTGGCTGGAGGAAGTGGTTCATTGAGTGTGTGGCTATGTGGTGTATACTTGTGTCTGGAAAGTGGAGATCTCTGTCTCTGCTTACTGATCATCATGTGAGCTGCTTCCTTCTGCCACACTTTCTCCATGATGTTCAGCCTCACCTTGAGCCGATAGGAATGGAATCTTTTCCTATGGATTAAGGTCTCTGAAACCATGAGCCCCTAAATAAGCTTTTCCTCCTCTACAATTTTTCTGGTTGGATCTTTTAGACACAGCAGTGAATAAGCTGAATAAAACAACACCAAAATATGGCAACAAACCCAAAATATATAAAAATAAAATTATGATGAGTTAAAAAGCTTCTCCACAGAAAAGTAAACAGTCAACAACAACAAAAAGGCAACATACAGAATGGAAAGAAACAGTTTTTAATTTTTTAAAATTTGTACTAATTAGTTATACATGACTGTAGAAACATTTTGACACATCATACATGAATGGTATACAACTTCTCATTTTTCTTGTATATGATGTAGAGTTGCACAGATCATGTAATCACATATGCACATAAGATAATAATGTCCAATTCATTCTACTGTCATTCCTACTCCTGTACTCCTCTCCTCCCTTCATTCCCCTCTGTCTAATCCAAAGTACCTCTATTCTTTTATCTTCCCCTTATTGTTAATTAGCATCTGCATATCAGAGAAGAGATTCACCCTTTGCTTTTTTGGCCTTGGCTTATTTCCCTTAGCATAACATTGTCAAGTTCCATCCATTTACTGGCAAATGCCATGATTTCATTCTTCTTTAAGGCTAAGTAATATTTCATTGTGTATATATACCACAATTTCTTTACCCATTCATCTGTTGGAGGGTACCTAGGTTGATTCCATAGTTTAGTATAAAGTGAGCTACTATAAACATTAATGTGGCCACATCACTATAGTATGCTGATTTTAAGTTCTTTCGGTATAGACCAAGGAGTGAGATAGCTGGGTCAAGTGATGGTTCCATTCCAAGTTTTCTGAGGAATGTCCATACTACTTGCCACAGTGGTTGCACCAATTTGCAGTCCCACCAGCAATGTATGAGTGTATCTTTTCCCTACATCCTCGCTAACACTTAAGTTTTCTTGTATTCTTGATAATTGCCATTCTTCCTGGAGTGAGATGGAATCTCAGTGTTGATTTGATTTGCATTTCTCTAATTGCTAGAGATGTTGAACATTTTTTATATATTTGTTGATCAATTATATTTCTTCTCTGAAGTGTCTATTCAGTTCCTTAGCCCATTTATTGATGGGTTATTTGGTATATTGGTGTTAAGTTTTTTATATATCCTGGAGATTAATATTCTCTCTGAGGTGAATGTGGTAAAGATTTTTTCCCATTCTGTAGGCTCTCTCTTCAGTTACTGATTGTTTCTTTTGCTGTGAAGAAACTTTTTAGTTTGATTCATTCCATTTATTGTTTCTTGATTTTACTTCTTGTGCTTTAGGAGTTTTGTTAAGGAAGTCAGTTCCTAAGCTGACATGATGGAGAGTAGGATCTCCTTTTTCTTCTATTAAGTGCTGATGTCTACTAAGTTCTAGTGTCTAAGTCCTTGATCCACTTTAAGTTGGGTTTGGTGCAGGGTGAGAACTAGGGGTTTAATTTCATTTAGCTACATATGGATTTCCAGCATTCCTGGCACTATTTGTTGAAGAGGCTATCTTTTCTCCAATGTATGTTTTTGGCATTTTTGTCTAGTATGAGATAACTGTTTTTATGTGGGTTTGTCTCTGAGTCTTCTATTCTGTACCATTGGTCTAAATATCTGTTTTGGTGCCAATACCATGCTGTTTTTGCTACTATAGCTGTTTTGTACAGTTTAATGTCTGATATTATGATGCCTCCTGCTTCACTTTTCTTACTATGGATCGTTTTGACTATTGGAAAGAAGTATTTTTGAACTACGTATCTGATAAAGAATTAGTAGCCATAATATATTAAGATGACCTCAATACCAAAATATTAATAACCAAATTTGAACATATGCAAAGGATATAAATAGAACCTTTTCAAAATAAAAATATCAGATGGACAGTAAGTATATTAAACAGTACTTAATATCACTAATATTTAGAAAATTGAAAATCAAAACCAGAAGGAGTTATCACTTCTCATCTGTTAGAATGGTTGCTATAAAACTGACAATTTTTGGTACAATGTAGAGGAAATGGAGGCTTTTATATTGTTGGTGGAAATATAAATTAGCATAGTCATTATGAACTACCATATGATCCCGCAATTCCATTTTTTGGTTTACATTCAAAGGAAATAATATCCCGATATGTAAGAGGTATTTGCATTCTTGTGTTCATTGTAATACTATTCAAAATAGCCATGATATTAAAACAATCTAAATGTCCTTTGATGAATGAATGCATAAAAAGATGTAGAATCTCGATAGATAGATAGATATATTTGGTGAAGTATTATTTAGCCTTAGAAAAGAAAAAAGATAAATATTATTTAGCCTTAGAAAAGAAGAAGATCCAGTTATACACAATAATAATCTAGGAGGATGTTATGTTAAGCAAAAAATAAAAAATAGAGGATAAAAATAAAAAATAATAGAGGATGTTATGTTAAGCAAAAAATAAAAAAAGAAAGAGAAAAAATGCAAGACACAGAAAAGTATTGTACAATTTCATTATATGTATAATCTAAAAGAGTCACAGTCATACAGTAGAAACCCAATTGTGGTTTTCACAGCTGGAAGGTAGGGGAAATGAGTTGATGTTGGTTAAAGGGTACAAAGTTTCAGTTATTCGTACTTTCAAAAACTTATGATTAAGTTCTGGAGATATAATGTACATATGATGACATTAGTTTAAAATGCTGTATTATATACTGAAAACTTGCTAAAGAGGCAAGTTCTTAAATCTCAACACACGCACATGGGTAATATGTAGAGATGACAGATATGCCAATTGGCGGTAGTGTGCTGACTATTTTGCAAGGTATACTTATATCAAACATTGAATTGTACACCTCAAATCTACAAGCCTTTGGTGTCAATTGTATCCCAATAAACTTTTGAAAATAAAGTAAACAACTGCCCCCCCATGCACATATACTACCTAGCACAAAAGAGAGATTTCTCAGTTTTCCCTTTAAAATTGGAAAGGATTTTCCCCAAAGTCTATACAATTTCATCATTGTATGTCATTGATCAGAAATTATCCATATTCTTATTCATTTTTAATGAAGAAATATGATATTTAATGGATTATTCCAGAATAAATCATTAAAGACAAATCCCTAAGAAATAATACTTTCTTTAAGTTACCCATAAATGAGAACAAACCAGTGTTAATGTTTAAACATAAAGACTGCCAAGAACTATGAAGATTTGAGATTTAAAAAATTTTTTTAAATATCTAAGTTTTAAAATTTTCTTTTTAGATATACATGACAGTAGAGTGTATTTTAATAAATTATATATACAATAGTCACCATGAAGGAAATATTCTCTTAATTCAAATTTAATGACTATGTCTGCCTGGAGTCAATTCTCCAAACTTTAAGTTATTTAACATTCAGACAGGAAAGAATAGAATCACTCCTAACACCCAAACCATTCTGGTTCTTACTGGTAGACGCTTTATTACCTGTGTTCCACACTGAAGCCATCATTTCAAAACTGGAATATTCTCATCATGGATTACATGGTGTAACACATTTATTCTCAACCCCTCAGAACCAATGATCTTGTGAATGTCTTGAATAAATTTCAAAATGTTTTTAACCAATCTTTATATATCTGTTTAAAATTTCAATAATATGTCTTAATAATACTATAAAAATTATTTATATTAAAATAATATTCTATTATTAAAATATGTAAAAATAACTATACTAGTTGGCATAATAACTGGATACTTGCAAACATTTCATAATGCACAAGGTTGTATATAAGATAAGGAAAACAATAATCAACCGAGTCTTTTTATATTTTTATATATTTGATATTTTAATATGAGGACCAAATAAGCACATGACTACATCAGCTACAATTGCAGATTGATACAGACAACTTAAGTGACTCTGGCAAGGTGAATAGCTCTTGGGAAATTTCCAAAAAAATCCACATTATAATCTTCCCCTGATTTTCTCAGAAGTTTTACTTCTGGAAAATGCAATATCTATTAAAACTACCAAAAAAAATCTTTCTCTTTATATGCAAAGCAGAGTTAGGATGGAGGCTTGTAAAATTATTAATAGATTGTTTTCTATGGTAATCTCTAGGGAAAACTTCAAAAGTTGCACAGCACAGAAGTCATTCTATACTGTGCAAGACTGTCTTAATATTAGTTGTCTAGACACTATCCCAGGACACAACTCATTAAACGTCAGAAGTGATTCCCAAACATTTTGACAACCAAAAGTGCCCCTGCAGATTTCCCCAAAATCCCTAGAAACATTTTTCATCAGAGTTATTAAAAACACTGTTAAAATGGAATGAACATAGATGCTTGATTTAGAGAGATTTGGTTTAAATTCTTTATCCTAGACCTCATTGACTGGGCTTGAGAAAGTTGATTCAGGATGTTTTCTTTTCTGCAAATGAGAGTCAACAATTTCCAGATTGTTTTTATGATTGATGAAGTCACTGGGGACAAACTAGATGCTCCCCAATAGTTCTTTCTTCCTTCCTTCTTCTCTTCCTCTAGTTTTATTTCTGTATAACTTTATGCTACTTTTTTCAGCATCTTTATTTCCTAAGAGGCTTTACTAAGAGGGAAATAGTAAATAAATTCAGTACAGGGGACACCAGAAGACATGTGGAAAAATATGAAATGAAAAAATTGATGAGAAGGTGTTTTTTTTTTTGGCTTAAAAATGAGTATTTGAGGAAGTCAATTTGATTGCTCAAATATTTAAATATTAACTATATCTTTAGTTCTCAAAATTTATAAAATAAATGAAAGACTTCATCTATACAATAAATTATATTCACTTTGCACTTAGAGGGAAGATCCATGTCATGTAAACATCATCTCTCCACAAGACATGGATAATAATGTCATAGGATGATTTTTCAAAATAATAATTACAAGATATCTGGCTGGGATAAATAACTATCTAAAATCACCTGCAAGAAGTACATTGAGTCTTCCTCCCTCCCTCCCTCCTTCCCCCTCTCTCTCTCTCTTTCTATACATAGGGCTGAGAAAGAAGCCCTTTAATCAGTTTTCTTAAGCGAAATCACTTCTTTCAAGGGGAACAAACGAGAGTATGATAATGACAGTTTCTTATTGTCTTAGTTGAGAATTCTTGACTTATTTCCTAAAATCTACAGGCTATTCTTTGGAAATGCTAGAAATATTTTTCCATGTTGTCAAAGGGTAAAGTAGTCTTTTATTTGCTGTGGTTTAGGTAGGTCTTCCACATGAATGGCCACATAGTTTGGAGTTTTTCAGTAGGTTTTAGTACACATTATTCAAGGTCACTCACAAGACCCATAGCATTTATTATGTTAAATATTAGCAGTGTTCACATCAGAGGTATTACAATTTTTTTCTCCATTCCTCCATTATTTTTAATTTAGGCAAGGTGCTCTATTAATAAGTAAAACCCTAGGGAAAATATATGCCTTATATTAAATACAATGAAGCCACATTTTAGAGGGGCTCATATTCCTAAGGATAAGATCACTGGTAAGAGCAAAATAAAGTTCCATATTTAAAACTGGTGCACTGTTTTTTGGTAGTTCAGTTGCTCTGTTTTTCCCCTTATATCGTAATAAAACCCTGCTTCTTGACATAGCAGTGAGTGACCTAATTTTCTTTCATTTAAGGCTTGTTTAGCATGAAATATGTAGATCATATTCAATATGTAAGGATTCTCACATAATAAGAAGAGTTATAAATTGAGGCTCTTTGAAGAAACAACAAATTTATGGTTTCTAGAAGTAAATTTAAGTAAAGAAGCATAAAAACAAGAATATTATTGAACCACATAAAATGCTAAGGTAAAAGCAAGACAGTATTTTCATGGATGAGAAGAATCATTACCGTTTCGAAGACATTACTATTTCGTATGAAGTTCTATGAAGGATTTGTAGAAGTTAACAAATATACTGATAATTAAAATGGCCAAGATTATATCAAAAACCAGGAAGGAGGAGTTAGTTGATTTCCAGATATGAACTCTCTTTATAAAGCTAGATAATTCATAAAATCCTGAAATGTAAGAGTAGACAAAACAAAATAGTGGTGTTTGCTATTTCTTTGCTTTTATAACTTAAATGTTGTGGTGCATCCTTTTGGTCTCTGTGGCTTTTGATTTGAAATTTTCTACCATCCAAATTATTGATCCCTTGTAGGTAATCCACAGATTTTTTTTAGTATTATAATAAATTAATGGACTAATTAGATCAATATATAAGGTTGAATAGCTCTCAAATATATAGTATTGTCATGAAAAAAAATCCAATAGTAGAAAACTGTACATAATTGTTATAAAACTTACATTATACTTTTGAAATACTCAAACCATATTGAGAGTATGTGTGCTCATGTTCCTATGAATTATTAAAATGGTCTGGAATTTTTCATTCACAATTTTTTTTGTGGTTGCCTCTTACAGTAGGGAGACAGTAGAGTGGACAGAAGGAGAAAACAGTGGCCTTGTCTATTATGTTTTTTTTCCTTCATAAGTGGAGAAAATCTGATAAAACACTCATATTCTGAGTAGAACACACAGGTGTTCTACTTTTCCCTTTTTAAGGTATCTTTTTTCTTCTTTTAAATATCTAAAAACGACACTGTCATTTTGTGAACACTCTCATTTCAAACATTTTTACTGATAGTGATTCTGATAACAGAATTAAAATAGTTAAAGTAATGCCACTTATGAAATGTGCTCTAGAGAACTGGCTAAGGTTCATTGGAGATGTCTGGAAAATTTGTGGTGTCAACAATGCAGGTGTTGAACCTTGGCACCAATTCCAGATCACTCCATTGGTCAAAATGGAGTGATTCTATTAGAGAGCTGTAATTAAGAATAGCTCTCTCTGAACTATAATTCTGTCCCTAGATGTTTAGAGTATATATATTTAGAATTGAAACAGAAATTTTATGAAGGTAAATAATTTACTTTCTAATTATAAATTGGAGGATTGACCTTCAGGTCTGTTATTTCTCCACATACATGGTAGGTGATATTCCTCTAAAGTTATAGTCTGTGAAGTTGTAATTTATAGGTTACTAAAACTACCAGCAATCATAATTTCTAAAACCATAAAACTCTCTTCACTAATGCAACTGTACTTATACAGAGTTAAAATATTATATATTTAGGTGGTGAGAAATTTATATTGATGCTACTATGCCAACAGACCATATCATTCACAGACCTATGTTAAAGTGTTGACATTTTGATTTAGGCATATATGAATTTCCTTTTATTAGATATTTATAATAAAGTAAAAAAAATTCTTGGGGGAAAGAGTTTTATTTTGAGGCTTCTAACAGTTGTAAATCTTAGCAACTTTTGCCTTGTAAATCTTCACTGCATATAAAATTTCATTTGTCATGAGTAGAAGCTATAATACCCCCATAAACATATGATGTGTTACATGTATTGCATCTAGTTTGTTTTATAAAATGATCATGTCTCTTGACTTGTTGTGTTAACTGAATGTTAGGAACAGAGTTCTCAACTGAATATTTGCTTTTTTCTTTTTTTCTTTTTTTTAATGAAAAGTTCTGGTGAACTGGGCACAGGAGCACATTACCTGTAATCCTTATTATTGAGAGGCTGAGGATGATCACATGCTTGAGGCCAGCAACTTGGCAAAACACTGTCTCCAAATAAAAAATAAAAGGGCTGGGAATGTAGCTAAGTGATAGATCATCCCTGGATTTAATTCCAGCTTCCCAAGTTCTGGAAAAAAAATCTAGAGAGAGTTGTATTTAAAAAAAAAGAGGACTAAAGAAACATTCATTAGAAGAATAACAAGTGACTAATGAATATGAAGAGAAAATAACTTAAATTCTGCAACTCAGGGGGAGGAGAAACTGTTTCACTTTACAAGTATTATTTGATTCCACAATCACTCTTTGAGATTAATGCTATTATAATTCCCATTTTACGAGTGAAGAAGTAGAGTCTCAGATTAGTAAAGAAACCTCCCTCTAAGATCACACAGCTAGTAAACAATGGAAATTGAATCCAAGAGTCCTAACTTCATAGTCTATATTTTTGGTTATTGTACCATATTCTTACCTCCAAATCCACACAGTGTTGTGAATAGGAAAAAATATAGAAAAAATCACAAAGATTTAGGTATGTTTTCAAATTATTGTTTTAGTTAAAGGAATTTGGAATATTTTTGTAACATTATTTTTTTCTAACCAAAACTATTGTTTTTACTTCTATCTTAGTGTGTGTTTCCAGAACCCATGTATTAACACAGACCTGAAACTTAGACTCATCCTAGATTCTTAGTTTTTTTAAATTGTTTCCAATATGTAACCAGTGACCAAATTCCATCTGTACATAAAAAGTGATTCAAACAACTATCATTTACTCATGGTCTTTTTTTTTTTTTAAATATCTTTATTTATTTATTTTTATGTGGTGCTGAGGATCGAACCCAGTGCCTCACGCATGCAAGACAAGCGCTCTACCACTGAGCTACAATCCCAGCCCCTCATGGTCTTAAATTGTGCAAGTTCCTTAACCCATGACATTTCTGCTTTTTTTTTCCCCCCAGTACCAGGGATTGAACTCAGGGGTACTCAACCACTGAGCCACATCCCCAGCCCTATTTTGTATTTTATGTAGAGACAGGGTCTCATTGAGTTGGTTAGCACCTCACCATTGCTGGGGCTGGCTTTGAACTCGCGATTCTCCTTTCTCAGCCTCCCAAAGTGCTGGGATTACAAGTGTGAGCCACCATGCCCAGCTATGAGCCACCATGCCTGGCTAACCCATGACATTTCTTATTGTATGAACAAAGTTTAAGAAGATATCATTTTCCCTACCTAAGGCTTGTGCTGATCATGTAGATAATTAGTGGCTGAACTTGGGAACTGAATCTATACCAATATTCAAATTCCATGTTATTTCAGCTATAACATACTATATTAATTTTTCATATTCTTTCCAATGTAACCCAAATTTTTGATCCCTAGCACCATACTCCTTGATCATAATTTTATCTCCAGTACTATAAAATGTTCTCCCTATTTTCAATGTTGTCAAATCTTCGTCTTCTCATCCATTCATATCCCTCTGACAAATTGGTATTATACAAAAGGCATGTCTGATCATGCCATACCCCTGTGAAAAAATCATCCCTGTTTTCTACAAGATAAATGGCATTTTCTGCATTCGTAAGGTCCTTCGAAAGTTATCTACTTCACTAGCCTCTTACTTACTCAGACTCTTGCCAAACCTCTCACCCCCACCAAAATATCCTGCAGAAGTAAACTATGGGAAGGTCTTTAAGTGCATATCATTGCTTCATGTTTATATACATGTTTTATTCAAATTCCTTTCGTTATGATTACCCTTGCAGTTTTCTTAACCAAATTGTGAAGTCATTTCAAGTACTGTTACTTCACAAAATCTTCCCCACATTTATCTCCCTCTTATCTCAGTCTGAGTAATACATCTCTTGCTGCATACATAATTTTATGAAAGGACTATGTTGTATTTGTTGGTTTTATTCTCTTTGTATCATATACACCTTAAGAAATTTCAGGATAGAATTTTAAGAAATTGTGAAATCATCCACTCTTCAAATTTCAGTGAAAGAATAGCTACATTTCAGAAAGAGTTTAAGTCAGTATATAAGCATTGTGCTCAATCTCACAATCCTAACTTGAGAACATACAGCTAAGGTAATAAATATGTTCTAAACAGTACTGCTATGAGAGAATATTGTGTTATTATTTGTTTCATTGTGAAAAATCTACTCTTTTGTCCACTGAGTAAAAGCATTAGCATATTGAGTAGAATGCGTTGAAATGCTGAGTGTAGGTAAACAAGGTTGTTTTTTTTTCCCTGTGTAAAGAAATACTGCAAGTAGTTAAAAAAACAAATCTATTTATGTGCATTAGTCTGAATATAAACTCCTACAATTAAGTTAATTTGGGTTTATATTTATAGGGTTATTCTATCTAGTCATTCATTTGAAAGCTATGTATTAAATGCCCCAGGTAGAGGAAGGAAAGGACAGCTCATTTGTGGACACATCATGAGAACTGATAATGTGATGGTGAAGAACAGAGTCAGAGGAGTACATGGTGAGTAATGGGAAGAGGGATTAGGAAGCAGTGGGACCCCAAAGGGCCTCCAGTGCTAATTCTCTCAAGGATCTGACTTTGTTTTGAGAGCATTGTCATACATTGGAGGGTTTTTAAGCAAGAAATATTACAAATGGATTATAATTTTAATAATCTATGTATAAATAAAAATTATACATTACTGTGACACACCATCATGAAATTTAGATAAGAGGAGACTTATTGGATGGGGTAGCTGCAATGTAAACTGATCGTAAGAAAATAAGATTGCAGGTTAGTCAAGTAGGCTGAGATGAAGCATAAAAAATCCAATGATACAGGGTAAGGAATGAAAAGGATTGAATAAGATGCTATAGTTTTTATGATAAGTCAGTGAAATCTAAGAAAGACAAACAGAAAGAAAAACACCTCCAGGGACATCATGGTTGAACTTCTAAATACCAACAAAGAGGTAAAAAAGGGAGAGTTATGTGAGAATGAAACATGAAATTATAAGTTGTGCATTATGAACACTTCATAATGATATCCCATTATTATGTAAAACTACAATGCATCAATATGAAGAATGAGTTTTAGATCAAGTATACATGGAAATGAAAATAATGAAATAAAATGGAGACATATAATCAGTTTTTATATCTATATTTATTAATTTAACCATAACAAAATCCATAAGGAGTTGGATCAAAGAAAATAATTTTTTTTTTTGGTACCAGAGATTGAACTCAGTTGTACTTGACCACTGAGCCACATTCCCCAGCCCTATTTTGTGTTTTATTTAGAGACAGGGTCTCACTGAGTTGCTTAGCACCTTGCCCTTGCTGAGGTTGGCTTTGAACTCTCAATTCTCCTGTCTCAGCCTCCCTAAATGCTGGGATTACAGGAATGCATCACCATGCCCAGCAGAAAATAATTTTTTTTATTTAGAAATCATCTCAGCATTGGATCCCTACACTCAGTCTCACATGAAGGAATGCAATGTGAGCAGATGTCAGCTGTGTTCTGAGAGGTGTCCGTATCACAAGCTAGAAACTCAAAAAATTATTAATTTGATTCTTATTTATTTAGTATATCTAGTGCCACAGTTACCACTCCTCCTTCTGGTGAGTCCAAATGACCTTTGCTCTGAATGTTAAACAAATTCTGGGAGGAGGAGTAAGACCCTAGTTTCTTTATACTTTGAATGCAAACAAATGACTCCAGGGTAGATAAACCTAAGACTTCTCTGGAGGTCTCCTCTATCTTAACTTCCAAAGATTTTTGTTGTTGTTGTTGTTGTTGTTGTTGTTGTTTGCCTTCTTTCATCCTTTAACTCAAGTTGACAACAAGTTTTGCTGAGAAAGTTCTGACTATGCCCCCACAAAATGATAATTTGGATTAAATCAACATGTCTCTTAAACACTACAAACTAAAACCTACACAGGCAAAAAATAGAAGTTTGAATAAGCCTATTAGAAATTAATCTTTACACATAATAATTTCCACAAGAAAACTATGGTTTAAGAATATAGAAACAAAAATCTTCCTCAAAATATTAGTAAATTTAAACTTCAGTGTATGAAAAAATTCTAGTATCATGACTAAATGAGACTTTGTCCCTAATACAGTTCTGAAATCCATCAATGACATCATCATATTAACAAAATATAAGTATATGAGACAAATAATGTTATTTCAATGGATGCACAAAAATGAGTTGACAAGATGTATACTTGTTCATAGTAAAATGACTCAAGTTAGAGATAAAAAAGAACTTTCTAAACTTGTAGTTATGGTTAAAATGTTAGATGTCCCCCGACAGCTTATATGTGATACAATGTGAGAATTTTCACAGATGAAATGATTAGATTATGGGAAGTGTGACCTAATGAGTGAATTATTCCACCACAGGCAGATAGTGTGTGGCTGTTGGAAACAGGTCACTGGAGGTGTGACTTTGGGTTTTATATCTTGTCCCTGGAGAGCAGAAATTCTCTCTGCTTCCTAGCTGTCATGACCTGACTGCTTTCCTCTGCTATGCCTTTTCACTATGATGTTATGTCTCACCTCTGGCCCACAGCTATGGTGTCAGCCAATCACAGAATAAACCCCTGAAACTTTTCTTCCTCTAAATTGTTCTAATCTGGTATTTTGATCATCGTGACAAAAACTGTCTAAAATGTGTGTTGGGATAAACACTAGTCAGTGCCAAGGAAGGCTTGTTGTTCTGGGCAGTGATATATGGACTCTAAAGAATGTGATAACAAAAGAAATGGAGAGGAGAAACTAGCCACTTCTCTGTCTCCAATCATTAGCTGAGTATCAAAGTAGATGACTTTGGTTGTAAAGTAAAAGAACGTACTCATAAAATGTCTGGAGAACTCCACCTGTTTAGAGAGCATGCAACCTATCCAGTATATTCCCTCTACTTGTAAGTGCACTGTGGCCTTCCATTGTATCCCTGCCTGATGCTGCTGCCAAGGAGTATATGAGTAATAAAATGTCCAAAACCTCTCCATTGAGTCTTCCAAGTTCTTTCTTGAAGACTGGTAAACATCGGGCTGGGGTGTTTGCAGCCCTGGGGTTGAACAACCTGATAAAAGACATACCTGAAAAACCTGCACTGAGGGTTGAGCTGTGGCTCGGTGGTAGAGTGCTTGCCTAGCACATGTGAAGCACTAGGTTTGAACCTCAGCACCACATAAAAATAATTTAATAAAGTAAAGGTATTGTGTTCATCTACAACTAAAAAATATTTTTAAAAACCCTACACCTGGCATTAATACTTAATAGTGAAATATGGAGAAATTTCTTCTAAGATTAGAAATAAGACAAATATGTCCTCTTTTACCATTTATATTGAATATTATTCTTGCTATAACATTTCTATATTTAATTTCTAAATAATTAAATTTCCCAATACCTATTTCCAAACCTGCATTACTTCTTTCTTGTAATTACAGCAATTTACCACAAATTTAGTGGCTTATAATAATATAAATTTACCCCCTTGTAGTTTGAAGTTTAGAAGGCTTAAAATCATGGCGTTGGCAGAGCTCTTTCCTTCTGAAGTCTTCCAAGATTTTCTCGCCTTTTCCAGTTTCTGGTGGGTGCATTCCTTGGCTAACTGTACTTCCCTCCATTTTCAAAGCTCCCTCTGAAATTAAGAGCAATTTTCTAGTAATTTTTTCCTGCAGTATTTGAAATAGCCTCTTTTGAAATTAAAGCTCCTAATTGTTTTAACTTCTGAACTTCCTTGTACTGAGAAAAGAGTTTTTTTTTTTTTTTTTCGAGGACAGAGGCCAAAGAAGCTGAGATTAACTGGCTCTCTAATTAGATCTATATGTGTGTCCTTCCTGACTTCTGTCCCATTTTGCTTCCTCTACTCTTATTTTTCTTTTTTATTGGTGCATCATAATTATTTTAAATAGTGGCACCAACTATTCCATATTTGTATATGTATATAACATAATTTTATGGATATCATTCCTTTTTACCTTCCCTATCCCAGCACTCCTCCCTTTCCCTGACCTACTTGCTCTACTCTACTGATGTTTCTTTCATTATTATTATTTTAATCAGTACATTTTAATTATATATAAAAGCAACATTTATTTATTTTTTACTTGGATCCTGCCACTTCCCCTTACACAGAACCAGACTTGTTTCACTGGATCCTCATGGATAATCTAGGATAATCTCCATTTCTGTATTTTTAACTTAGTCACACTTGCAAAGTCCCTTTTATAATATATTCCCATAACATATTCACTGGTTCTAGGAACTGGAATGTGCAGATCTTTGGAGATTATTATTCAAACAATTAAAAGCATCAATGAAAAGCCAATAGTTAGTAACATACTTAATGGTAAAGTTTTAGCCATTTTCTCCCTGGGATTGGCAATAAGACTAGAACATTTGATGTGGTTTTCTTAACGTAATGAGACATTGTACATGAGAGCTCAGGCTCCCAGGTGAAAACTGTTGTGGCCTAGCTGTTTGCAAGTCAGAAAACATCCTCTGTACCACACAACATTACTTCTTCCACATTCTATATGTTATACCAGTCAAGATTAAAGAGGAGTGAAAAGTGATTCCATCAGTCAATGGAGGAGAGAGCAAAACATTTGTTACAAATTTCAATTTATTACATTGTCCAGTCTCCTCAATTAATTGATAGACTCACTACAATGCCAATAAAAATCACAGAATTGTTTTCTTATAAAAATCAGAAAATGCATTCTAAAGCTCAGAATAGAAGCACAAAAGACCCAGAATAGCCCTCATTTTTTTAAAAAAAATAATATATTTGGATGATATATACTAACTTATTTTAATAGTTTAGTGAAATTAAAGATCAAATTAATAGGATATTTTTATAATAATAAAGAGCACAGATGTAGGCTTGTGTACATATGGTCTATTGAATTTCCAAAAAGGTAGTACCACAATGAAAACAATGGTTATTACCATCAAGGTGTCCTGGAACAACTGGGAATTAGTATGGATAAGTATGAACCATGATCTCACTTGAAGCCATACATAAAACACATTAAAATTTATCATAGACTTAAATATAATTTTACAAGTATAAAACTTGTGCAAAGACATAGAAGATATCTTTGTGACCTTGAGATGAACAAAGATTATTTAAAAGAATATAAAAAGCATGAAACATAAAGAAAAGGTATGTTTGGCTAAATAAAATAATAAATTTCAACTTTACAAATGACATTTTTAAGAAAATAAAATTATAAGACATATACAAGAAGAAAGTATTTGTAAGATCTATACTTGACAAAGAATTTGTATCCAGAATAAAACTCAATTATAATAAGAAAAAAATATACAATTTATATGAATGGGCAAAGTATTTGAATCAGTCCTCAAAATATATAGCATACAAATGGCAAACAAGCACATGAGTACATTCTCATGATCATGTTCATTTAGGATATGCAATTGAAACCATAATGAGATTCTATTTCATAGCTGCTAGAATGACAAAAATTAAAACTATTGACAAAACTGTTGACGAGTAACTGCAAATCTCATACATAGCTGGAGGACGTATAAAATATTATAGACACTGTGGGAAACTCTTTGGTTGTTTATTATAAAGACTTTTACCATTTGACCCAGCCATTAATTCTTTTTCTAGGAATTTACCCCAAAGACATAATAACTTATACTCACCAAGAGAATTGTATTCAAGTGCTCACAGCAGTTTTATTCACATTACATTAAACTGCAAATAACGAAATGTCTATCACTAAGTGAATGAATTAACATATTATGGTATTTTATTAAGTTGTATATTTGTTTTGCAGCTATTTAGCAATAAACAAGATAAAAGTAATCATCGACAAATAACACGGATAATTCTCAAAAGTATTATGCTGAAAAAAATTAGACATAGTAGTGTGTAGTTTGTATAATTTTATTTATATAAATTTCTAGAAAAAGCACCATGATAGAGCATATTCTGAGCCCTGAAACAAATTGTCAAATTGAAAAGAACTGTAATTATACAAAATACTTTCTGACTTCAGTGTAATTGAATTGCAAATAAAAGAAATCCAAGAAATCCTCCAAATATTTAAAAATTTAGCAGAATTTTTAAATAGTCCATGAGTTAGAAAAGAAATCACAGATGAAAGAGAAAATATTTTTAACTCAATGATAATGAAAATACAGTACATCAGTCTGTTGCATGTAGCTAAAGCAGTCCCTAGAGGGAAACTGATAAGTTTAAAAGCTCATATTAGCAAAGAAAGGTGACATATCTGTGATCTATGCTATCACCTTAAGAAGTCAAAGCTGAAGAAGAGACAGCAGAAAGAGGAGGAGGAAGAGATGAGGAGCAACATAAATTTTCAAAATAAATAGAAAAAGTGATATAGATAGCAAAAACAAGCATAATAAAAATAACAAAACCTTAAGACACTTCTTTAAAAATTTCAATAAAATTATTAACTAAAGCTAGAATGACAAGAAAAATAGGACAGATTTTAAGTCATTAATATTAGGCTATAACAGGAACAAGAAGTTGCATTGTGCTATTGCACACAAGGTTTACTATAGAAAATAATGATTTGTGGTACATTTCAAAAAACTAGTAGAAAGAATTTGAAAATTTTCATCACAAAGAAATGATCAATGTTTGAAGAGATTGATGTTTAACCTGATTTAAGTATTATGTATATAAACATTTAAACAGTACATAGTACCCCATTAATATGTACAATTTTGAAGCTTTCATGTCAGTTAAAATAGAATTAACAAGGAAAATATATGGCCAGTAGTAATATCCTCCAGATATTCAAATGATAATAAGGGAATAATGTGTATTACTTTATGTCAACAATGTTCAAAGCAAATGAAACAGACAACTTCCTTGAAAAATACAGATTTCTACAACTGTGTAAGATGAAACAAGTGAAAATATGTTACTCATAAAAAACAAACATCAAAATGGTTATTTAATATCTTTTGATATAAAAACCTAAATATGAAGGTTCATATATAATAGCAGCTTCATTAGTAGTCTCCCAAAGCTGGAATTAAACCAGATATCTATGAACATGAGGATAAACAGATCATGTAATATTCATATGGTTTAGCAGTACTTAGAACTAAAAAGGAAAACCTATAGATACAAGACAGAGTAAAAAATGCTGAGCAAAGCTAACAAAAAAATCCTTAAACAAAAGATCAAATACCATACTCTTCCATGTGTGCAAAGTGCTAGAATTGGCAAAAGAGATGAGATGAGTTGTTTTCTCTGGAAATGGGTTGGGCCACAGCAGGTTGTGATAGAATCTGAGGGATATTCTGAAGGTTATAGTAATGTTGAAAGGATTTGGGTTATACATATGTGTGCATCTATTAAAATTCAGAAAATGAATACTTTGCCTACCACACTGTGTGTAGGATCTATCAATACAAAAACCCTTTTCAAATATTGAACTTTCTTTCATTAGTGATTTGTATTCAGAAATATTTATGGGAAAATGAACTGATGTCTCCAATTTACTTTAGAAGGACAAGAGGGATGCTATGTGAACAGGTATAGGACAAAATGAAAATAATAAAATATTGAAATAACTTTGATGGTGTGTATGGCAGTTCACTATATAATTATTTCAACATAATTGGCTGTATTTTTGTAAAAAGTTCACAATAAAAGTCAAGAAAAAAAATTCAAGAAAAAAACTACTAAAATACACTATAAGTGCACATTCTTCATACATTAAAAATAATAATATTTGCAATAGATTCCATTACTATATGACAAATATTCTCTTGCCACTGGCTACAGTGACTCTTTGAGATCATACATTCCTGTTCTGTTGTGTTTAGATGTGATCACCAGTAAAAGTGATGTGTTGTTTCAGAGCAGAATGGTTAGGAACTAGAGAATGGATTGTCTTTTTTGATTGCTTGTTTTCCTTTTCCTTGTGCTAAAAGCCCCAGGATTCTCCAAATAGACCCTTCTTTTTGTGCCTGGGCATTCTTGTGAAGATTATGGAGGCAGAGCAGTCACCGATCCAAACATGACAACACGTTTTGTTTTTTTGTTTGTTTGTCTGTGTGTTGTTTTCGGGAGAAAGCTCCTGAGATGGTATTTGTTGGCACACAATAATCTCTCATGTTCTGATATATTGGAAGGAGGGATAGGAGGAGAGGTGATAGACAGATGATAGGATAAGTGATACATCGATTTTAGAAAGAAAGATGCATAGAGATGTTGATTTGCTTTTACATTACATAAGTTGATTTCAGGAAATTGGTTAAGCACATAACTTTGGAAATTTCTTTTCTCATTAGTAATCAACATTAACACACAAGGTAACATGTTAGATTTTTAATTCTCTGCTACTCCAGATTTAGCTGAGTAAGTGAATATATTCAGTAGAGCAATGCACTTGACAGGAGAATATGCCTTTTCTTTATCTCTTCAGTTACAACACACCTTTGCTGATTTGTGGTAGATGTTCTTTCAGAAACCATGTTTGGATTCTTGGTGATTTACACTAGCAATTTTATTAGAGGACTGGAGCTGAAGATGCTAAATTTCTTGGAGGCAAAATCAAGCCAGAGATGAAGTGGAAACCAATCTTAATAAATAGTAAAATTTGTCATGTAAGAATGCATTACATTATGCCAAAAGTCCTTCCCTAACCCAATATCACTTTACCTTTGAAACGTTTATTTCTTTCCATTATATATTCTAGTAAATTCCCACCATAAATAGCATATATCCTGTTCTGACTCAACGATATTTGCATTTGTCATGTCCTTTAGTATCACACATTGGTCCTTTGAATGTAATCAGCTTCAGAAAAAGAGAAAAAGAAAGAAGAAAGGAAGAAAATGTCCATAAATCACATACAATTCCCAATCCTAATTTTAAGGAGCATCCAACAGATTAAAAGGTCAAACCAATGACATTGCATTATTAGAATTTTCTTTAATAATGATATTGTGCACTTACACTTTAATTGCATTATATTTTAGAAAGAGAAACCCAAATTTGGTTGCACAGAAAAAAAGAAAATATACTGAAATAAACAGAAAATTTCTAACTGTAGCTTTGAAGTGGAGGTGAGAATAACATGCTGATATGAGTGGTTAAAGGATGACGAGAGATTGGTAAGCATAGCAGTAGAAACCACACAGTGTAACAAGAGATTTGAGAATGTGTGTTCCAATATTTGTTGCTGTTGAAATAAAAAGAGGTTGAAATAAGTGGAGAGGTTAATTAAATTAAGGGATCCCTCAGAGAGGAAGATGGATAAAATTTTGAGAATGGTAGGGATTGATTGAAAAACTGTAGTCAACAAGTCCAGAAAGGATTTATAAGTTATCATTCTGATTGGATTTGAAGATAAGAGGAGTAATTCAGCGAAGGTTTTAGAGGAAAAAGTTGATTACTGCTCCACTTTGCGTAATTATACAGTAGGCTGGCCTTAGGATGACCTTCTAAAGTTCAGAGAACCTTGTGAGCAAAATTGTACCAGGGGGAGCTATAAGAGGTGGAAGTCAAAATTACACTTCACTAGTGTAAGGTTCAGCATGAGGGTCCATTCTAACAATTTTTTCACAGCTGTTATTCATGGAAAACCTCAGTCTTGCCTTAGAACAGTGTTCAAAATCAACAGAGAGGACTAGGCACAGGTCCTACAAACAGAGCAGAGCATAGGTAAGTCAGTGATGTTTCAGAGACATCCACAAAACAGGATTCTTTTTTATTGCTATTATTTTGCATCATTTTTAAGCAAGAAAGGAAAATATCATTCTCAAAGCCTTCAGAGAGAGGAAAACAGTTCAAGCAGCGAGTGGCAATTCAGGCTTATTTTAGTCTCAGCCAGGTCTGTGCCCCACTGCTGGTGACTTTAGCGACCTGTGTATGGTAGTAAAACAACTTTCCATTCTAAGTTTTTCACCTCTTTTGAGAAAATGTCACATTTTTCCTATAGCTTTATTTGCTGAGAGTCACCGTGGCAGGAGAAGGGAAATAATGGACTTGGCCAGGAATTTCAGATAAAGAGTAGAAGGCAAGGAAATGCCTGCACTGAGCACTGAGCACTCCAGCCTCCAGCGAAGCTCGTGTACATGGAAACAGTTCTTCACAATCACAGGGGGCACCAGATGCACATGCTTGCATTGTATGTTATTTGATGATTTTGACAAATTGGCTTTTTAAAAACTACTGTCACTAAACAAAGAAGAGATCATTTTAATAAGACTTCAAAATAGTGTCATCTTCCTCCAGGTTTTGCTTCCTATGTACTGATATGGGCAACAAAATCTCATGATTTAAGAACACCGTGTTTTGCTAATCTGAACAGTAACTTTTTGGAGGCTGCTAAATGTTGTATTTTAAACTGAAATTGAAACAGATGACTTCCCTCATATTGTTTTTTCCCATTGTCTCAAAGAAATAAATTTCCTTTTAGTCTTGACAAATTTTCAGACCCAGAAACAATATGTTGTATTCATGTCCCTGGGTATAGCCCTTGAGGTCAGAGATTAGGCCACACAAAGGGCCTAAAGAAATGAGATGTAAATTAAAAGACAGAAGAGAAAAAGATCGCCTTTCCTATCCTAGGTGACAAAAAGCAAGGAGGATTACACCTAAATACAGAATGCTGAATTATTCCAATGCTTAATTAAAATGAGGAAATAAACACTCAAAGTGGTGCTTTTGCAACAGTTCTTGATTTAAAGATGGCTGTGTGATGAATTTGTCCAGATTTACACTCCATTTAGGCAGAAATGCTTGATCTGCTTTATGTCTGGTCTTGTAGAAGCTGACAGTTTCCATTCTGTTGTGGACTATATGATCTGTAGTTCCTTTCACTATTGTTTAATATTCAGAAGACAAAGTTTTGTAGGAAGTATTTACACAATAATTTAAAACAAAACAATGGTAAACCTTTATGGTTACCACTTACTTTTTCACATTTTAATGTTGTTTATATTTTGAATTTTGAGTAATTTTTAATATTTTTGAGACATATATCAAATTTATTACAGTTGATAAAATGTGTATGTAGGATACATTCATGGTGTTCCTTGATTCTTAAGATCTTTAAGTGACCTTATTAAAAATCCTCACTTTTGTAGATAATATTTAAAAACTGTGCAGCATATAAGACTTCTTAAAGTCTGACACATGCCATGAGTGATTTGGTTGAACTTTGCTCACTCTTCCTGTTGCTTATTAACTTTGTAAGTTATGTTAATAATTAAATAGGGTCACTATGTATAAAGGAAGTAGGGTTTAAAGGTGAGAGAAAAGGATGAAAGAGAGATGAGAGGGTCAGAAGGGAGCCAGCAGAAGGAGTATAGATTTTAAAGTATGAAACAAGTCAGAAAACGAGTGAGAAATGCAAAGTACAAGTTTTAAAATTATTCTTTGGCTCAGAATATTGTGTCTCTATAATGTAATGCAGAGGAATCAATTCCTAGTCTGCTCTGAATCCAGGATGTGACAGGTGGCTGTTCTCCACCCTCTACTAAATCCCAAGCCTCAATTATGGATTGAATTCCTATCATTCTTTATATTTTTTTTGTTTACTTTTCACATGAAGTAAAAAATCAATTGTGTAATGAAAAGCAGGAATGAGGTGAAGAATAGGGAAAAGGAAATATTATTCAGACTTAAAGACTTTTTCATACAGAGTTCTAACTCTTTTAAAATATCCTGCAACCGAAGTGCATATCTTATTCACAATAATTTTTCTTTTGAGATAGCTGAGACTCACACAGGAAGTAAGAAAGTTATTCTAAGCTCGTCTCTGTAATTCACTAACTTGTATATGTTAAGCTCATTTTAAGGCACATTCTGAGGCTAAAATATCTTTGAAGTTATGTAGCAGATTTTAAAAATAGGGTTTGGTGCATTTTAGGGGGATTATCTTCTGACCTACATAGAATTATTTCTGGTCCTAAGAAGCATTGTCAAAGGTTAGAGCTTTTTAATAGGTTAGTTACTGGCACATTAAATAAAAGCAGTCCCAAGGTATATATGTCTCCTGGAAGCATTTAAGACATACCTGAAACAAATGTGTTTTCCTCTAAGGTATCTCTTGAAATATTCAGATCTGTCAGTTCACCTCTGAAAACACAGACTAATGATTGAAAATTGAGTTTATATGTTTCTAGACCCCACTAGATCTAGACCCCACTAGATCTCTGACACTGAAGGTAGTATTAAAATTATATATACCACTTTTTCCTATTTTTACATATCTGAGCAAGAAGTTTAATTTCTAAATTAGGCACAATATGAGAATGACAAAACCAATAATAAAACAGAACAATTAGAATAATACACAATAATAAAAGTTATATGAATGTGATACCCAACCCCAGGTATCTCACTCTACTTTTACCATTTCACTTGAAAAACTTAATGGCTTTTTTTTTTTCTTTTTTAGCATATCCAAATATCCAGCATCTTTACTCTTTGGGGTCATTATTAAGTAATATAAGTGTTACTTGATCACAAGCACAGTTAATCTGTCTAGAATGTTACCAAGTAACCAATGGATAGATAGCACACACAGGGTAAAAACAGTAGAAGCCTGTAAAAAAGGCTCTTTGGTCTTTGTAATATGGTTACAATTTTTACATTGAAATAATATAGATGAGTGATCAAGCAAATGAAGAGCAAAAAAGTGATTATTTTAAGGTAGAGAAAGCTGAGAGAAATCATAGGTTAAATTTGGCATGGAGTTTTTGTATGGTCTGGTCAATATTTTCTACTTAGTTTTCTTTTAGAATTCTTGAAGATATTTTAAAAAGAGATTCTTACACCTCCCCAATGTGTGGATAATTTTCTTTACACTTTGCCTCTGTGTTAATCAGCTTTGCATTTCTGTGACCAAAATATCTGATAAGAACAATTCAGCACAGAAAAAGTTTATTTTGTGTCATGATTTCAGAGGTTTCCATCTCAGCCTGTTATATCACTTTGACCCTGAGGTGAGGCATAGAGAGTTTCATGGCAAAGCGCCCTGTGGAATGAAGATAGATGCTCAGCCCATGGCAGGGTCAGAAAGCAGAGGTTAGTAGAAGGGGCCATAGGAAAGATCAACCCTTCCAGGGCATGCCCCCAGTGAGCCACCTCCTGTAGCCATGCCCCACCTGACTACAGTTGCCACCCAGTAAGTCCATTCGAAGTAGGATGGACTGATTAGGTCATAGTCCACATAATCCAATCATTTTACCTCCAAACACTGCTATATTAACAGAAGTTTTTGAGGGACATCTCGTATCCAAACCATACAGCCTCTAAATGAAAGCATCTAAACTGTTGAATGATATCTACATTGATGGACAATTACCTTTATTCAGCTTTCATATTCATGTCATTCTTAATTTTGGTAGCATCAAGGTACATAAGAATATTGATTTGAATAGAAAAGAAAGCAACTAGGGGCTGGGATTGTAACTTAGTGGTAGAGTGTTTGCCTAGCACATGTGAGGCACTGGGTTAGATTCTCAGCACCACATAAAAAATAAATAAAATAAAGGCAATTTATACATCTACAACTAAAAAATAAATATAAAAAGAAAGGTAAGCAAACATTTCCATTCATTATTATTACAATGTTCTTCTCACCTTCTACCATTCAGGCTGAGACCAACTGAAAAGGTTATCAATATAGTTGGCTAATGACAGTCAAGATTCCAAATGGGAAAGTAACTCTCTTTATTTTGAGGTGAAATTATTAAGCTGTTCCATTTACTTCTCAGTTATGACAGTAATAATAACAGAGCTACAATAGTGAACGAAGCATTTTTCTTTTTTAATCTTTTAAACAAATATTAAGATCACTATTTTATAGCTAAGACAAGTGATATACGTAAAACTCAGATGACTGGTTTGATTCTACATCAAGAGCAAAGGCAGAGCCAACACCATTTTAGCTTTCTTAGCCTGTGATGGTTTGCTTGATCCAGGCATGTAGAAAATTAATTTCTGGTCGACAGTTATTCCATCTGATTCTTCTGAGAGTGGTACTAAAGCAATAACTCCTATAAGGCAGAGGATATTACATTACTTTTCCTATGCTTTTTCTTGGGGATGGAAAGTGAGGAGTATCTCACTAAGTTGCCAAGGCAGGCCTCAAACTTACAATTCTCATACCCATGATTCCCAAGAAGCATGCTTGTGCTTGATATTTTGCTTGTGTCACTAAGTCCAGCTTTCTACACAGTTGATCCTTCCCAGGTAAGTCGAACCAGAGTCCCCTGGAAATCTCTAAACTTTGTCAGTAAAGATTATCATAGGCCTGAAGATGGGTTCACATTGACCCAAAGCATAGTCAATAAATGAGCATATTTACATTATTAGCTCATTTTATGAGACTTCTATGTTAAAGGCCAGATAGAATGAGAAATAATTTTCTAAATTATACAAGATTCTAGACTCACTTTCCTTTTTAATTACCCCAATAAGATTCCCTTATACTTTTATATGAGAGTGCTAATAATCTACTCTCAAAGAAAAAAGAACTCTGAAGAAATAAACAACATAGAAAAACCGTAATTAAACTAAATAATAAAGCTAGATTAGATATAAAAAGAAAGCAATTACAACTGATACCACAGAAATACAAAAGAGCATTAGAGATTATTATTAATAATTATATACCAACAGATTTGAGAAACCAGAAGAAGTATACAAATTCCTGCACACATATACATCACCAAAACTGAGTCATGAAGAAATAGAAAACAGCAAAAAACCAATATCAAATAACAAGATTCAATCAATAATATAAAGCTTTTATCAAAGAAAATCCCAGAATCTTTTGGCTTCACTACTGAGTTTTATTAAACATTTCAAGAAAAACTAAATCTCACTTTTCCTTAAGTTATTGAAGAAAATAGAAGAGGAAGAAATATTTCCAAGCAAATTCCATAATACCATGATAAAGACACAATAAAAAAGAAAACAAGCCGGGCGCGGTGGCTCAAGCCTGTAATCCCAGCACTTAGGGAGGCTGAGACAGGAGAATCGCGAGTTCAAAGCCAGCCTCAGCAACTGCGAGGCACTAAGCAACTCAGTGAGACCCTGTCTCTACATAAAACACACAAAAAAATAGGGCTTGGGATGTGGCTCAGTGGTCAAGTGCCCCTGAGTTCAATCCCCAGTACCAAAAAAAATAAAAAATAAATAAAATTAAAAAAAAGAACACAAAAGGCCAATGACCTTATTATATTCTCAACAAAATAGTAGCAAATTGAATCCACTAGCACTTTAAAAAGATTATTAACCATGTTTAAGTGGATCCACCCCAGTAATGCAAGGATGGTTCAATATGCATGAATCAATAGATATGATAGAATACATCAACAGAATGAAGGACAAAAATCTTAAGATCATCTCAGTAAGTGCAGAACAGGCATTTGATAAAATTGATCAAATTCTACACACTTTTATTATAAAATCTCTGAACAAATTAGATATATGAGGAACACATTTCAACATAATAAAGGCAAGTTACAATAAGTTAATACCTACCATTGTAGTGTGGGGAAAAGCTGAAACATTTTTACTAAGATCTGGAACAAGACAAAAACGTCCACTTTCACCACTTTATCCAACATAGTGCTGGAAAGCTTAGCCAGAAAAGTTGAAAAAAGAAAGAAAGGACATCAAATTAGAAAAGAGCAAGTCAAACTGTTACTCTGTATAGATGACATGCTTTGATATACAGAAAAAACCAATGACTCCACCAAAAAATTCATCAAACTAATAAATGAAATTTAGTAATGTTGCAAGATACAAAATAAACATACAAAAATGAGTATTATTGCAATAGGCCAGTAATGAGTTATCTAAAATAGAAATCAAGGCAGCATCTCATACCATTTATAATAGCTACAGAAGCAATAACTAGGAATAAATTTAAACAAAGAAGTGGAAAATATCTAAAATGAAAGTTAAAAGCATTGACAAAAGGTACTGAAGAGGATGGAAAAAAAATAGAAAGATATCCCATAATCATGGAATGGATGAAATAATCAATATTGTCAGTGTCCAGACTGCCTAAAGTGATGTACAGGTTCAATGCAATCCATATTAAAGTACTAATGATATTCTTTAGAGAACTAGAATAAGCAAACCAAAAATATATATGGAAGCACAAAAGACCCCAACTAGCCAAAGCCATCTTGTATAATAAATAATTAAATATAAAGAGAAGGCATTATGCAATCTGACTTCAAATTACACCAAAAAGCTATAGCAATCAAACCTATCATGGTATTGGCCTAAAAACAGATATATGTGCCAATGAAGTACAACAGAGAACCTAGAAGTAAACCCATGCATCTATAACCAACAAGTTTTTGACACAGGTTCTGAGAGTATGCATTAGAGATAGGACAGGACATAAATTGTGCTGGGAAAACTGGATATCTACATGCAGAAGTATGAAAATATAAAACCCTTTCTCACCAGTTACAAAAAACAACTCAAAATGGATTAGACTTAAATGTCATGCTCCAAACTGTAAAACTCTTAAAATAAAACAGTGCTGAAATATTTAATAGCAATGTAATGGAGAAGGATCTATTGAAAAAGACCCCCAAAACACAGAAAATTAAAGCAAAATTAGACAAATGGGACTACATCACACTCAAATATCTACACAACAAATGAAACAATCAACAGAGTCAAAAGACAACCTAGAGAATGGGGAAAAATATATGCAAACTATACATTTGACAAGGTGTTGATACTCAGAATATATAAACAAAACTTCATAAACTCAATAGCAAAAAAATAAATAAAATAAAAATTAGCAATATACCTTAATGACATTTCTCAAAGGAAGACATAAAATGGCCAACAGATATATGATAACATTCTCAATATCACCAATCAACAGGGAAATGCAAATCAAAATCATGATGATCTCTCACCTCACCCCAGTAAGAAATGCTATTATCAAAAAACTAAAAATAACAAGCATTGGTGACAATGTGGAGAAAATTAAACCCTTCTATACTGCTGATGGTAATGTACATTGGAGCAGCCATTATGGAAAAGAATATGGAGGTTCCCAAAAACTTAAAAAATAGAACTACTATATCATCAAGCAGTCCCATCGTTGGGCATATATCTAAATAAAATGAGATTGATACATTGAATAGATATCTGCATTCCCATGTTTCCTGAAGAACTATTTATAATAACCAAGAACTGGAAACAACCTAAGTGTCCATCACTTAGACACTTGGTTAGAGAGTGAGGAAAAAAATACATAAATATATATATATTTACATATATATTTATTTATAACTATTCAGCCATGAGAAAGAAGGAAATCCTGTTATTTGCAACAGCGTGGATAGAACTGGAGATCACTATTTTAAGTGAAATAAGCTGGCACAGAAAGACAAATTCCACATAATATCACATGACTTAACACACAAAATGTAAAAAATATTAATCTCATAAAATTTGGGAGTAGAATTATGGTTACCAGAGCCTAGAAAGAGTAGTGGGAGGGAGAGATCAGGAAAGTTGTCATTAAATACAATGTTACAGTTAGATAGGAGCAAGATATTCTGATGTACTATTTACAGGTTAGGCTGACTACAAATAATAATAGTATAGTGTGCATATCAAAAAGCATGGGGAGAGGAAAGATTGTGGAATGAGATGGACATCATTACCCTTGGTACATGTATGAAGACATGAATGGTGTATCTTTACTTTTTGGTGTATAACCAGAGAAATGAAAAATTGTGTTCCATATGTGTACTATGAATGGAAATGCATTCTGCTGTTTTAAAAATAAAAAATAAAAAGGAAAAATTCAAAAAACAAGAAAAGCTAGAAGAAAGACTTCTGAAATGTTTTACCACACAAATGATTTGAAGAGCTAGGTATGCTTAACCCAATATAAATATTATATAATGTATCCATGTATCAAAATACCACAATTATCCCATCAATATATACAAGGGCAAGCAAACATGCCTTAGTAGGTCTCTTGTACAAGGAGTGTGTGTTTGGGTGGGAAGGACAATTCTTGAGTGATAATTACTCCTCAAAGCAAGTCATCAGAATACCAGTGTCTTAGGCTTTGATTGTTGCCATCTTGGGTGTTCTTGTATAGAGTAGTTTACATCCTTCTATAGGGAAGAAAGAGAAAAAATAAGTTTTTAGCATCATTGGGAAAGGAGAGAGCTGGCAATAGCATGATCCCATTAATGGAGCTTCCATAGAGCTGAGTACTTATCCAGACTAGATCTTAGGCGCAATTATTGTCAGATCCTTGATCGTCTGCGCTGACTTGCTGGATCACCATTGTAACTTGTTACATGACTGGTCTGGAGACCACGTAATGGACACTATCTCACAAGTGAGAAATTAGGAGTTGATATTCAGAGACAATAGCTTTCCTTACTTTCTTGAGATTCATGTGGCATTAGTTTTGGGAAGAGGAGAAAAATAGAAAGTGGCAAGCCAGCTGGCCTTGATTTATTATATATAATAGGAGTACAGGCTTGAAACCTCCCCTGAAACTTCTAGCTGTCCGCCCTTAACAGATGGGTGAAAGTCAAGCTCTTCCTCTGGTGGTTATCCACCATGACAAGCCCCTAACAATGCTGTGGTTATTGTATACTGACGTTGAATGAATAACAACAACCAAAAAAGTTTCTAAGTGGGTAAACTCCAACCTCAGATTTACTAAAACCCAAAATAGGATGCTTATTATGGGCGATTAACAGAACACTACTGAGACTGTTGCTTCAAGCATGAGGCTTGATAAAGTTATGTGCCTCCAGACCTTACATGACTGTTGCCCTGCTCCAATCCTTCATGTCAGAAAAGTGTATCTCAAAGCACCAAATGACAGTTCTATATGATTAATAGAAGAGTTAACTCCACCTAT
Source organism: Geosciurus inauris (assembly GCA_004024805.1). Lineage (NCBI taxonomy): Eukaryota > Metazoa > Chordata > Mammalia > Rodentia > Sciuridae > Geosciurus > Geosciurus inauris. Next base: position 4,928 of record PVHX01006639.1, on the reverse strand, counting down.
CTTACCAGTACAGGGATGTTTAGTGTTTTAAATAATGAGTCCTGTGGGTATTCTGGATTTCGTAAAGATAACAGCTCAGATTGTAGGGTATGCATATGTCCTTAATAAAACAGAGTCTTATCATCTATTTCATGTGGTAAAATGTATATGTGTTCTCACATGAATGCAAAAATCACCTGAAGATAGTCGTAGAATGGAAAATATATTCTCTGGTGGGCTAATAAACTGTATGCTGGAAGGAGGAGCCTTTGCTTGTAGCATTTGCCTAATTTTGTGTTGTGAACATTTCTACCAGATCACTTTAACAAACTCTTCTTGAAATTCCACAGCACTAAACAATTGCTTCTTGCAGGTCAATATAAGCTGGTTCTAGCTCAGTTGTTTGTAGCTACATATTTCTGAGGGAACAAATTGACCTTAATATTACCTAGTTTACTCTTCAGGAACAATTAAAATAATTTTGAGATCAATTCTCTCCATTTGGGTGGAAATTATGATGGGACTGTATATCCTATTTAAGTTTCCAAGTTTCTAGCACATAGGGATATTCTTGTCCTTGAAAAGTATACACAGTATTGAGATTATGTACTAAAATTATGTCAAAATCAGATACACAGAGAGCAAGACCAAACTGGGTTGTTGGAAAAGGAATCTGAAGGGGTGAAAATAATATATTAAGAAAGGGAAATCAAGAATGCTAAAACCCTACATTTAATAATTTAGCACTAATCAGTTTTTGTTCTTAGGGACTCTATAATTCTTTGGGAGATGAGTAAACTAATATGTAAGTAAATACAATCACACATAAAACAATCAAAGATAGATAGGTACAGGGGAAAATAAAATCACAAAGTCCTTTCAACTGGGAAAGTACTCGGTAAGTTCAAGTGGCAACCATTGTAACTGGAGCCTGTTGGATAGACATGGAAAAGATTTGTAGGAGATGAGGCAACAAAATACATCTTGTATGTTTCATAAAGGTTTAGTATTTTATTCCAAATTTAGTGAGAAATCTTTAGACTGTTTAATGAGTGATATTTGATCTACATTTTCTAAAAGATCGCATTTTTTACAGAATGCAGATGTCAAAGGGAGTTGTAGTGGATGAGTATGGTCTAGTTTAGAATTCTAGAGACAGATTCCTATGGTTGTTTCACATGCTATCCCAGAACAGATTTGCAGATGAATATGGTTAATAGGGGAGCAGAACAGAATATACAGGCTTGGTTTAACATAAACCAACAAATTTTGTGCTGAAGGAACATAGATCACAGATGGTTTTTCTTTAGAGAATGCAGTGGGACCTGATGGTACATGATGACACAATATTGCTCACATAAGACAGTCCAGTACAAGATTTGAAATTAAATGCTCATATGAAATGGAGCTCACCTCAGTTTTCATATTGGCAGTTGTACTACAAATGATTGGTTTAGTCAGGAAAATGCTAGCAGAAGAATAAAATGTGGAAATTTTCAAACAAATAATGATTCTTAGTACAAAGAATGAAGTTGAGTGGATGTATTTTTCCCCAAAGAACTAAGTTGAGAAGGGACAACTCATTTTTCATTTAATTGGTTTAGAAAATTCTTCATGTGATGACTTTGTGTAACCTTTGGACAAACAAACATTTCATGAATTATCCACTGATTTAGAGGTTCTTATACAACCAAAGTTATTTCTTCCATTATGCCTAATTATGGATGTTAAGTTTTAGTAATTACCCCAGAAATGGAATAAACCATATTAATTAACCTGAAGATAAAACCTTTCAGAGATTCATTTTTCTATAAAATTATAAAATGATGCCTTATAAATTATTTCATTTTAATTACATGAAATAAACTTTTAAAATCTAGATTGAGATTTGAGTCACATACTAATGTGCCTCAAAATTAATTACTACTACTTACAATTAAGAGATATATTTGCAAGATTACTTGCCTATGTTGACTTTTTGACCTTGTCATTATAATGTTAATATGATGTTAAAATGCAGCAGCTATCTTATGACTTTGAAGTATGTATTCCTCTTTAAAAAGTAATTTCTTATACAAGTCTAGAAATTAGTTATATGGTGATTTCTTAATAAGCAGGTTTATTGCCATAAGCTCTTTCAAACCTAATATGAAAGATCAAAGATACATTTGTAAAAATAAATGATAATGAATTAATTTCATTACATTTATAATTGATAGTTGGCAATTAGTTTTTGACAATATATTCAAGGGCATACATGAAGTACAGAGATATGTATTAAAACACTGCTTTGGGAGTATGAAATGTCTTGCAACAAAAATCTGACACATAGCTTTTGTTTGTATCATCATTTTCTAGGCTAAATATTACTACAAATAGATTCATAGGACAACAGCACATACACTTTTGGCTAGGAAAATAGTGGTAGTATTTTGATCAGGTAAAATTTCAAAAGGAGAAAGTAAGAAGGAGATAGGAGAATGAAGAACAGTAGGAGCAAGCAAGAATGTATTGACATTTTCATAAGAAAAACAGGAAGAAAGGAGAAGAGAAGCAGGAAGTAAAGAAGAAAGCAGAAGAAAAATACAGAAAAAAAAGTAGGCACCATTGTCCCTGGTTCATTGGATGAATCTGGGAGGTGTCATTTGCCCTACCTCTTCTCCAATCTATCCAGGTACCTCCTTGGTAAAACATTAAAACTTTGTTTAAAATGTGATTTCTCATAATTTCTTTATTTCTTTTTTTTTTAGTTCTAATAAGTTGTACATGATAGCAGAGAGCTTTTCGATTCATTGTATACAAATGGAGCAGTATTTTTCACTTCTCTGGTTGTACATGAAGTAGAGTCACGCTTTTCATGCAATCATACATGTACATAGGGTAATGATGTCCATCTTATTCAGCCATCATTCCTACCCACATGCCACCTCCCTTCTCCCTTTTGTCCCATCCAAAGAACCTCCACTTTTCCCATGCCCCTCCCTAAATATGGATTAGCTTCCACTTATCAGAGAAACTTTCGGCCACTAGTATTTTGGGATTGGCTTATTTCACTTAATATTTTATTCTCAAACTCCATCCATTTACCTGCAAATGCCATAATTCTATTCTCTTTTAATGTGGAGTAATATTCCATTGGGTGTATATATACCACAGTTTCTTTATCCATTCATCTAAGGAAGGGCATCTAGGTTGGTTCCACAGTTTAGCTATTGTGAATTGTGTACCTAGAATCATTGAAATGGCTGTGTCCCTGTAGTATGCTGTTTTTAAGTTCTTTGTGGATAGACTAAGGAGTGGGATAGCGGGATCAAATGGTGGTTCCATTCCGAATTTTCTAAGGCATCTCCATACTACTTTCCAGATTGGTTGCACCAATTTGCAGTCCCCCCAGCAGTGTATCAGTGTGCCTCTTTCCCCACATCCTTGCCAACACTTATTGTTGCTTGTATTCTTTTTTTTTTTTTTTTTTTTTTGGTGCCCAACTGCATTGATTTATTTAAAGGTTGTGAGAATTGTACTGACCATTGCTTTTGCACTAACAATAAAAATGTCAATACAGTTGTTCCAAAATAAAGCATGAGATTTAAAAAGGCATTCAACATTTGAGATTTCTTAACAACCCCTATATTTGTTGTCAGTCATATAAAATAAGCATCTCTGATGATTAGTACAAATTCTAAATGGATACAAGCAAATGAAGTTCAGGCACCTATACGTATTTGCTCATTTTCAAAGAGAACATACAATTTTGTAGACGATTTATTAACTAAATTTTAGAAGTGTTCCTATATCACTGGAAAATGGCACCATCGTGATTTCTCTACCTGACTTTCCATCCAGTTGGTGTTCAGCAATGTGATTCTTCAGGGCTTTCTTCCTCTCTCAGCTATCAAGTGCATTGTACATCCCCAGCCAATGCAACATGACAACAAACAGCTGTAGTGGCTCTTTTTTTATTTTTAATTTATTTTTCAAACAGAAGAATGCATTTCAAGTCATAGTACATACATAGAGCTCAATTTTCCATCTCTCTGGTTGCAAACAAGATAGAGTCACACCATTGGTGTCTTCATACATGTACCTAGGGTAGTGATGTCCATTTCATTCCACCATTTTAGCTACTTCCATTCCCTCTCTCCTCTCCCACCTATGTTGGGGATGTGAGGACAGGAAAAGATTGAGAGAGAGAAAAGCAAAAAAAGAAAGGAAGAAAAGAGAACAAAAAAGAAAACAAAAGAAATAATAGAAAGAAGAAAAATAAAAGTCTCAATGTAAATAAACAGGATTGGTTCCCTTCTCTTCCAGTAGGTGGAGTTGTCTGTTCCTTACTGGTATCTGCCCACTCAGATCAAAGAACAGGAAGCAAGAGTCTCACAATGAAGGTATCTGCTTCTGAGATAAGGTGAAGAGCTGGGCCAGGTGGTGGTGTTGGGTGATGTGTTTGGAGATGCAGCTCTGTGGTGTGCTGTGCAGAAGTAAAAGTTTGTCTCCAGATCCTATCCCATGTCCCCAGGTGTGGATGAACAGGGAAGTTCCACCCTGGTAGATAGAGATCCACACAAGAGCAGCAGCCAGGGTTCCCACGTGGGAGCAATGGCTAGGGGTCCTGCATGGGTGGGCGACCCGAGGTCCTGTGGGGTGTATGGATGCTGGAGCTGGGGGTCCTGTGAGGGAGTGAGTTTTTTTCTGGGTGATCAGTCAGGGTCCTGTGAGAGAGTACACAGCTAGAGTCCTGGGTCAGATTGTGGCTGGGGTCCTGTGCAAATGTTGGGTCTGGCAACCCTGTGGGCGGGCAAGTGGAATTCCTGCAGGGAGGCAACTGTTGAGTGTCCTCTAATACCTTGCTGAGAAACAGTGTTTCCACTACTTTAAACCCCAGTCCTGGAGAGACTAGGAAAGCAGCATCCATCTGGGCCACCATCTTGGAACTGCAGTCCTGCTTGTAT
>PVHX01006638.1:0-98662 GCA_004024805.1 Geosciurus inauris | reverse complement strand
AATACACAGAAAAGACTATAAAATACCTCACTAATAATGTTTTATATAAGCCAGGCGAGGTGACACATGCCTGTAATCCCAGCAATTCAGGAGGCTTAGACAGGAGGATCACAATTTGAGGCCAGCCTCAGCAGCTTAGTGAGACTTTGTCTCACAAAATAAAAAATAAAGGGGTGGCTGGGATTATAGCTCAGTGGTAGAGCTCTTGCCTCACATGTGTGAGGCACTGGGTTCGATCCTCAGCACCACATAAAAATAAATAAAGATATTGTGTCCATCTACAACTAAAAAAAATATTTAAAAAAATAATAAAGGGGTCTGGGATATAGCTCAGTATAGAACACCCATGGTTCAATCCTCAGCAAACAATCAATCAATCAGTGAATCAATGAAACTAATGTTTCATGTAGAGGCTGAGGTGTAGTTCAGCCATCAAACATGTGCTGAGCATGTGCAAGGCCATGGGTTGAGTCTTCAGCACCAATAATAATAATAGTCATCTTTTATATTGATGACATGTTGGAACAATATTTTGGGTATACTGGGTTACATGCAATATATTATTACAATTAATTGTCCTGTTTCTTCTTTTATTTTTTATGGCAACCAGAGACTCTTAAATTGCACTTGTGCTTATATTCTGTTTGTGGCTACCCTGTTGTAGGGTGAGACTCTCTAGGCTTGGTTTCCACTTGGGATCAGCTGTGACCTCCTAGGCATCAGCTTTTTCTAGTCTGTTAAATGGAGATGACATCAGCTGCCTGCCAGGAGGGAGAGGCTGAGAGGACGTCCAGCCAGGCCAGGCCAGGAAGGCTACCAATCGATCGAGAGCCCTGGGTTTATAGTAAGCACCCCTTTAGGGTGCAGGGGTGGTGGAGGGGCTTTTCTGGGCCAGGAACTATGCCAATGTCCTGAGATGGTGGGGACCAAACCACTGTCTCACCACAGGAACCTGCAGTTCGGTTGGAGAGACAGACCTGTAAGCTATGCTTTCAATACCCTGGGGTGATGCCATGAAGAGGAAGCACAGAATGTTGTGTTGAAGGGGACGATGGCTCCCTGGGGGTCCATTAGACTGTGCCCTCCACTTTCCTTCATTTATGTTCAAAAATGCCCATAAATAGGAAGTGCGAAAGAATCCCAGGGCTGGTGCCTGCTCAGGCGTCAGGGGTGCAAGATGCACAAAGGAAAGGTCATCGAGGCCAGGCCCTGACTGATGCAGGAATGGGCCGGGAAGAGTGGTGGGCAGTGACACCAGGACAGCTGTGTTCAGTGTCTGCAGCCATTTGTTGTGGCTGGGTGCGGGCCACCAGGGAAAAGTGGAAATGAGGCCCCCAAGGGAGGCAGGGCCACATCGCGCAGTATGGGGAGTGGCCAGCTCGGGAAAAGCCCAGGCCTAGGTCCTGAGAGCAGCAGGGGCTCTGAAGGGGTGGGACATGCCTGGCTGTGCATTTCAGGAAGGTCACTGGAGTCAGGGTGGAGCCAGTGGGTTAGGGGAGAACAGGCTGGAGCAAGCAGGCCAGCCAGGAGGATGTGGTGGTGTCCTGCAAGGAGATGGAGGCAACTGTGCCTGAGCAGAGCCAGACAGCCCAAGGAGGGCCAGGACACCCAGCGGCAGAGGTGACTGACAGGTGGCATAGGCCAGGGAGGAGGCCGGGACTGCCCTAGGCCTGATATTTTTTTTTCCCCTGGTGCTGGGATGGAACCCGGGGCTCACACATGCTAAGCCTGCACACCACTGAGCCACACCCCAGCCCCTCACCCTTGGCCTGAGATGCCCCGTTAGAGCCCCCTGGATAGAGAGGCTGCAAGATTTAACTCCCAAGCACAGCTTGCTCCACAGAAGCTGCTTTCTCAACTGGGTGACCTGGATGAATGACTCTCGCTTTCCCCATCTTTAAGTTGGGGTCAGTGGTGTCTTTCTCACAGAGTTGGGAAAATAAATGTTCCATGTTCATTGCAGCACTGTTCACAGTGGCCAAGATATGGAAAACACCAAAATGTGGACTGCAGACTTGTGCTACCTAATGATTACATAAGATTGTATCACCTAGTGACCTTGTAGCCATCTTAATTTGAGTAGGTACACTCCATGATGTTTGCTCAGTCACCTAACAAGACACTTCTCAGACACATCCCTGTTGTTAAGTGATACACACACACACACACACACACACACACACACACACATACACTGAAATATTTTTCTGTCTTTAAAAAGAATAAATGCCCACACCTATAATAATCCCAGCTGTGGGGGAGTCAAGGCAGGAGGATCACAAGTTGGAGGCCAGCCTTAGCAACTTAACAAGATCCCTGTCTCAAAAAAATAAAAAAAGACTGAGGAGGTAGTTCAGAGGTAGAGTGTTTGCCTATCATGTGCAAAGCCCTGGGTTTGATCCCAGTATTACTCCCCTAAACAAGAAATCCTGCCATTTGTGACAACCTGGATGAATTCACAGGACACTGTGCTAAGTGAAATAAGCCACACACACAAAGACAAATATTGCATGATCTCACTTCCATGAATCTGGGGGCAAAGAACCCAGAGTAATGAGGATGTGGGGACTCCTGGGGGAAGGGGATATGCTGGTCAGAGGGCCACACTTGCAGTTTTGAGATGAGTACATTCTGGAGACCAGCTGAACGGCATGGTGACTAGAACTAAGAACATGGCATACACTTGATACTTGCTCAGAGTAGACCCCACTGTCCTCACCCCACACACACAAGTGGTAACCAGGTGAGGTGATGGATATGTTACTTAACTTAATTGTGGCACTCACTTGACAGTTTACACATGTATCAAAAGACCACGCTGTACGCCTTAAATATATATAATTTATTTGCCAATCATACCTCCATAAAGCTGGAGAAAAAGTCAATGATACCAGTGTCAACTGTACAGTGACATCTAATAGGCCTTCAAGAGATGTCAGCCGTTTTCCGTCCTCCTCCCACGGTGGAGACAAGCACACCTCCTGTCGCCTCCTGTCCTCAGAAGCCTGGCCTCCCAAGAGTGCAGGAGCCCAGGTGGAAGGCTTCTCTCAGTCAGCCCCCAGGGCCTGGAGGCCCAGGACTCTGTCCTGCCATCCTCTCCCAGGAGGGCCCACACCCTTCACCTCTTCTTGATCACCCATGGTAGGGAGTCCATTTGGGGAAGCTGCACGTGGGCCTCAGGCCAGCCATATGGTGTCTCCCGGGAGTCTGTTAGGAATGCAGATTCTCAGGCCCACCCCTGACCTACTGCCTCGAGCACTCTGCAGAATGACCCAGAGACCTGTGTCTGCACAAGCTCTCCAGGTGGTCCTGATGCTGTCCAAATCCCTTTCCCCAGGGGAAGCATGTCCAAGTCTTACACACACCTGACTGATGAGTTCTGTCATTAGAATCTCTCTTCTCCAGTGCCTGAAGGGCCACCCTGCTGTGTGGATTTGGTGAGCGAGCCTACATTGGAGCTTTCCTGGGCCTTCTGCAGGGAAGCCTCCCTCCCAGTCCAGGCCACCTGCTGTCCATTCTCTCAGATGAAGAGGCCTAATCTCTTCTTGCAGCTTTTCTCCCCATCTGCCATCTTCTGGTCCCCAGAGCAAGAGGAAGGGACCTCCATTTACTGGGTGCTTGCTGTGTGCTAGGCCTAAGCTGGACCCAAGTTATCCTGTGCAGTCTATGAGGGAGGGAATGTCACTCCATCTGCAGACAAGAGGAGCAAGGCTCAGCGATTGGCCTCAGTTGGCCAAGGTCACAGCTGCTGAGTGGCAGAGCAGGGATCTGGACTCAAGTCACTCAGGCTCCAGAATACATGAAGACAGTGGTTCTCAAACTGTGGTCCCCAGACCACCCGCATCAGCATCACGTGGGAGCTTGCTGGAAATGCGAAATTTTGCATTTCTACCCATACTGAGTTAAATCTGGGAGTGGAAGGCGATATTGACACTATTTGTGGGGGGACCACATGCTGAGAAGCTCAGGTCTATAAGAGCCTCTGTTCTCAATAGGCAATGTCACCCCTAAGTGGTGATATTTTGTATGTGGGAGGGAGAAAAAAAAATCTTACTTTTTAAACCGGCACAGTGGCGCACACCTGTAATCCCAGCAGCTTAGGAGGCTGAGGCAGGAGGATCGGGAGTTCAAAGGCAGCCTCAGCAACTCAGCAAGGCCCCAGACAATTCAGTGAGACCCTGTTTCTAAATAAAATATAAACAAAAAGGGCTAGGAATGTGGCTTAGTTGTTAAGCACCTCTGGATCCAATCTTCGGTACCAAAAAAAAAAATCTTAATTTTATATATAAAACACAGATATACATCTGAGGTATTGAAATTTTATTGTGCGAGGGGGGAGTGGGGTGGTTCTGGGTCAGGGTGGGGTGGGGTGGGCAAAAATTGCTGATATTGGATGAAGAACAGTTGAGAAGGATCAGGGCTGGAGCCCCTCACTCCAGCTTAGAAGGTGGTGGCCTCACTAGGGGGTCACCCTGGAGGACATGCTGGGAGTGTTCATACAGGACAAAGCCTTCCCTTCTCTTCTCTGGATTTTATTTCAATGCTACTAAGTGAAAAGGTTCTTTGAAAACACATTGAGCACTTTGAAGGAAAGACTCCTGGGGAGGAGTTATCAGTTACAGTGCGGATCATCAGTTACAGTCAGACCAACCTAAGCCCCCCACCACATATGCCAATCACTGAATCCTTCCCCGGGCCGCGGCTTGGTGGGGCAGCTATCATAGGAGACCATTGTGCCAGGCACATCAAAGCCCTGGTGATTAAGCTCCTTGGCATTTTTCTCCCTCTGTGCAAACAGAATTCTGTGCAAACAGAATTGCTGTGGAATCTGAACGGCCCTCAGCAGCCTCTGGGCTTAGAGAAGTCTAATGGGGATCCTGGAGGCCTCAGCACTTAGGGGCATCTGGCAGGCACCGGGGGCTTGGCCAGGGAGGAGTTGGAGACTGATTAGAGAGGGGTGGTGGGCCCTTGGGAGAGGGCATAAAGGCAGCAGAGGTGGGTCCTGGCAGGGGTTGGGGTGAGCATGGGCTCAGGGGAAGTCACCTCACAGGAGTGCAGGGTGGATGGGAGCAGGGAGCTCTGGATGAGGAGAGTCCCCTGGCAGACCACCCACCAAGCCTCACCCCAGGGAGTCCTCGGGGTCTTTGTGGAGTGTATGGAGAGGGTGTTGTGCAGGCTGTTGACATTCTGAAAATGGAAGATGCAGGAAAAGAAGGATACAAGGGGGCTTCTGACCTCTACGTCTAGCTCCCTGGGGTCCTGATGGGAGCCAACACAGAAAGGGACACATTCATAAAGTAAGTGGGTCTGTTGCCCGAGATGGTCACCTTAGAGCCACATGAGCACGCACACCAGAAGGCCCCATCCCTCACCCAAGCAGACATCACTCGTGGATTCCAGGACACAGGTGGGCCTCTGTGCCTTTCTCACCTTGCCCTCTGGCAGCCCCCCGGAGCTGATGAGCATTCTCTCCCAAGTTGCAACCAGCAGCTGTCAAGGGCTCACCCCGTGGCCTCCCATGGCTCTTTCCTAGAAAACAGGTAGGAACAGAACCTCTGGGGGGGTGATTTAATCACCATAAGTGCCGGCTATGGCTCGAGTCTCTCCCACCGCAACAGTGAACCCCAGGAAAGCCTGGGCTTTGTCCCACATCCTCTCCCTCCTCAGCCAGAGCTTCCTGTCACGGCGCCCCTCGCTCTGGGTGCCCCTTCGTGATAAACCAGTCTTTACTGCTGTGCTCATGACTCCTGGCTCTTCCTCTGTCCTTTAACGGACCCTGGGCGCTGTTTGTCAGTGACTGCGCTCTGCACCGGGCTTCCTTCCCATCCATCACAGCAGCTGTGGACTTTTAAGAGGTTTCATAGCAACAGGATCTGGGATGCTCCCTTTCTGCACTTCCTCTTGCCCACACTCCTTCACAGGCCACAGCGTCCCTTGCCCAGACACAATGGCCTCCTCCCAGGTGCCTGCTGTCCTAAGGAAGCACCCGCAGACCTCTCTGCTGCTGAAACCTGGCGTCCACTTGCCCAGCTGGGCAGGGGATGGAGCTATGGGCCCTCTAAGTGGCCAGTTCAGCTCAGAGCACTGCTCCTCAGCTTGCCTGGGCTCTGCAGACCTTATCCTGCCTGAAGTGGCATGAGGAACCGGTTTCAAGTTCATGGAGGCTGCTCCGGATGCAGGAGATTCTGATCTCGTTTCCCTGGGTCGAGAGGCATTTGTCTTTTTTCTTCTTCGGCTTCTTTTGCCTGGCCTCATCTTCCAACATAACCACTTTGTATTGACTTCCAAGGACTCTGAAGTCTTTAGAGGTTTATAAAATTCACCACCATTTAGTTTGTGTTCTCTTTCCCTCTTCACTCGGCGCACCTCTGGTCCCCCGATAGATTTAAACATAATTCTCAGCTCACAATCAACATTGGTCCATGTATGCTGCTGCTTCATTTTATTCTTAATTGTATTTTGTTTTGGGGGTGTTGTTTTTGCATACTGGGGACTGGTTGCAGGGGCACTCTGCCACTGAGCTACATCCCAGCCCTTTCTATTTTTTATTTTGAGAAAGGGTGTATTGCTAAGTTGCTTTGGACGTTGTTAGGTTGCTGAGTCTGGCCTCCAACTTGTGATCCTCCTGCCTCAGCCTCCCAAGTCACTGGGATTACAGATGTATACTGCCATTCCTTGATTTTCCTAATATTGTGGAGCCCACCCACCTCCCAAGGGCTAGACCATCTCCCTTATCTCCCAGCTGCCCAACTGTCCCTCCTCTGCCATCCCATCTCCTGACTCCCATCTCCCATCTCCCCAACTTCAAGTTTGAATCTTACATTTTCTTATTCCCTTGCTTTTGGGAAATATCTTGTTGCATGTATGTGGATCACGTATTTCTTGGACTTAGTTGTCTTAGAACTCTATTTCTTAAAGTCCCATTTAATATATTGTCTCTTGGGACAAGTTTTTTGTTCAGTATCCAAGATCCATCCCCTTTGTTCTGTATAGCTGATGTTTGTCCCTTTTCTCTACTGCATATTATTCTATTGTATGAAAACACCACAGTGTATTGACTCCCTTCCCGTTGGTGGGTGCATGGGGTGATTTTTGCTGTTACAAACAGTGCTGCCATGGACATGAGTGCACGTGAGCTTGCCTGGGGCTACATCCATGTCCCTCGTCACAGTCTTGCGTGGCTGGCAGAGCCCTGCACAGATGAGGCAGTAAAACCACAGTGCTTCTGAAACCAGTGTAGGGTCACATGGCATGTGAGTAGTGGTCCAGGATTCAAACCCAGATCTTCTTGCTTCTAAATCCCATATTCTGTCTGTTATCATTTTACTGTTCTGCCTGAGAAGCCACTGACTCGTAGCAGCCCCTGGTCTGTGAGGAGGCCTGAAATATTAGCATTCATTCAACCTGGAATATTCAGGCCTGGAATATTAGCCACTCATTCAACCCATCAGTGCGTAGGAATCGAGTGGCCACTGTGTGCCGGGCTCCATGTCCAGCCTGAGACCCACTGTGAAGCCAAACCCAGCACTACTGCCCTGTGGCACTCCCATCCCAGAGAGAAGAGGGATAATAAATAGATCAGCAAAGGCTGTGGTTCCTAGCTGCGCTGAGAAAGCACCAGGGCAGGGAGGAGGTAACGCTGGGGCGTTCGAAGAGGGGCTCCACCACTCTCGGCTCAGAAAAGGTCTCCCCTCTCTTAGGGGGGCTTTGAACTTGAGACGAGCCCTTCTAAGCAGCTCAGGTCCCCCGCTCCCTTCTTGCTGGGTACCGTAGGTGACTGCTCAGCCTTCAAGCAGCCCCCAGCCAGGGCTAATCTGAAATAAAAGTTTTTATTTATCTAGCTTGATACCTAGTGCAAGGTTAAATCATACAAGAGAAAAAGCAATAAAAGAGAAAGATTAAGTGTAAGGCTCCGTCTTAGGCGTGCCCTTTTGCAATATGGTTACAAAGATATTAAGCCTGAAGTCACCCACAACCCGGCATTGCTGTTCCTGGGCTCTGTGGAGCAGCAGCAGGAGGAGGAGGAGAGGCAGGGAGGGGGCGGCGGGAGGAGGACTCCTGTGTGCCCTGCTGAGAGGGTAAGCCACCAGATGGAGTTGGAGTTGCTCAGCCCGTCAGCCACCTCCCACCCACACCCCCATGCAGCTCTGATTCATGACTTCCCTGGGGAGCAAAATCGTCAGCATCTGCACCTACATCCCTGTGGGCACATCCGTGTCACCCTGTTATGGGCAGGGCACCCTGGGGAGAGCAAGGGGGTGAGAAGGCTCAGTCCTAGACCTTCTCCACCGTCAGCCGTGGCTCAAATGTCATGTGATCTTGAGCAGGTTACTGTCTGTGCCTCAGTCTCCTTATCAGTCGAATGGGAACATGAATAGGGATTGTGAAGGGCTACGGAAGCTCTCAGAATGGTGCCCGACACATAGTAGGTGCTCAAGAAACATCATCTGTTATTCGCAGGGGAAAATTTACAGTCAGGTTGATGAACACATGAGAACAGCTGGTCCTCAGAGTGTGGCAATGAATGAGGTGTCTCAGTTCACTGTCCTTGCACCCTGCTTCCTGCCTGTGTAACCGAAGACTGGGGCTCGCTGTAAAGTCCCCAGCCAAGGTTCCAGAGGCACCCACAGGGCAGGGAGGGGGCAGTTCCCATGCAGGTTCTAACTGACCTTCCGGGTCTTCGGCACCGACCCCTGGTGGGTGTGCCCTGCACACAGCCACTCAAGGAGGGCAGCTCACCAGCCCGGCCATCACTACGCTCTTAGCTACTGAAGTGGCCCAGCATCCCGGATGCCCCGTGACCCTGGGGCCAAAACAGTTCATGGGCAGAAATGGGTCTGCTCGTCCCCAAATCAAGTGGGATCTGGGCTTCCATGTATTGTGGGCACCCCAGCCCCATCTTGGGAGGATCCTCAAGGTAAACAGTGCCCACAGCCCCAGCCTGCAGCCCTCCCCTCTCTAGGACCAGGCAGGGCCACCAGGACCTCATGCCCCTTTCCTCCCATCTTCCCAACCCAGCACATGCTTTAAAGCAATTAGGAGGGAGGAAGGAAGGAAGGCAGGAAGGGAGGGAGGGAGGGAGGGAGGGAAGGAGGGGAGGGGAAGGGGAAAGGGGCAAAAGAAATTTTTCCTTCAGCCAAAACAGCAGCTTCCCGAGGGTCCACCTGCTTGTTCACCCGACATGTCCAGCGTGGACCCCAGGGAGAGCAGCCTGTACCAGCAGCCCGCCATAGCAGCCTGAAGCATGTTATATATAGGAAGTGCTTCTAGGGGTCCAGAAAGGGCTGTCCTGCAGGAAAAGCAATCCTCCAAGGACGTTTGGAGAGAGCAAGAGCAAGAGAGAGAGTCATCAGCCTAGAGGGTGGGGTGTGGGCACACGTTCAAAGGACCTTCCTCCAGCCCCAACGCCCTCTTATGGATTGGGTCTCACAGTAGCCTGGCTTTGAGTGCCAGACCAAGGAGTGATGGTAACGCAGAAATAACACCAATGCCTCTTGGGAGCTTAAGAGCAGGTCTGAAAGTGTACCTTGCCTCTACCTTTAATTCTCCCAGGAAGGGCACAAGGCAGTGCTGTTTCTTATCCCCATCTTACAGATGAGGACACTGAGGCCCAGTGCCCAAAGTCACAGAGCTGGTGGGTGGCAGAGAAGGGAACTGAAGCAACAGGCTGGCTCCAGTGCTCCCGGTCCTGAGTGCCTGCCCATGGTCCCCCTTTAGGAATCACCAGCTCTACCCTGGGGGCTGAACTTCCCGTGGCCCTCACCTGGCTGCACTCTCTCTGCCTCCCTGCTGAGTGCTCAGCCTGAGTCAATTAACTGGCTGTTCGCCATTCAAATATTTGACCAATATCCTGGAAACAGAGATTTCAGAGCTGATATTTTGAGACATTGATTGAAGTGAACAAACATTGTAGCACAGAATGAATTTATAGCTCAACAGTTTTCATTCTGCTGGGCTGTGTTCCGTCCCAGCTCCCCACCCCTCCTGCCCCTCTTGCTGCCAGGACCTGAGGATGCGCCTGTGACCATGAACTCAGGCTGGAGGTGCTTCCCAGCGCAGCCCAGCAGACCGAGGGTTATGTTAAATGTCCTGGTGATGAGCCTTTCTCTGTGAAGATGGTGGAATTCTTACATGTCAGTAAGAGCCATTTAGTTGCGACTCAAAGGAGCATTTTGCAAATGAGGAGTTGAGGCCCTGGGTGCTTTAGGCCTCCCCTTTAGGCATCTGTAGGGACAGGAGAGTTGCTGACCCAGTGAGG
This sequence comes from Geosciurus inauris, assembly GCA_004024805.1. Classification (NCBI taxonomy): domain Eukaryota; kingdom Metazoa; phylum Chordata; class Mammalia; order Rodentia; family Sciuridae; genus Geosciurus; species Geosciurus inauris. The sequence continues at coordinate 88,404 of PVHX01006638.1, read as the reverse complement.
TTTAGCAAGGTCTTAAGGAGCCAACCCCTGCACTTGGTGGTCTCGGGGGGTGGGGGATGAAGCTATGTCATGAAAAATGGAAATGAAAAAATGGGGTCTCAAGTTCAGGAGTCACATGAACATAAACAATGAAAAGTGAGTTCGTTCGTGCAGGAGGTGCCTGTGGCTGATACTTTCTGGATGTCCGCCTAGAGATCCCAGGAAGACAAGAGCACGGACGGCAAGGACTGGGCCGGGGATCGTGGCTGTACCCCATGCCAATGCCCCAGCTGTGGCATGATGCTCCCAAGAGATGGTATCAAGTGGCGCAAGCTCAGTGCGTGAAACAGCATGGACTCCGTAGTGAGGCGGTGGTCCCCGTCTTGATTTCCTCTCTGAGTTTCTATATCTGTTGGTTCTGCTCAGGAAAAGGTTCATCTGGGTGCTCATGTCTCTAACACCGCTGGCCCTCAGCTCATGTCCCCATGGCACAGAGAGAGCAGGCTGGGGCCCTCGGAGGCTGACCTTGGGCTCATCTCCCGTCTTACATTGCCCTCTGTGTGTGACTGCTGGTTCTCTGCTATAATATTCTTAAATCACTCCCCTTAGAGTGACTGTTAAAAGATTGAATGGAATTAATGAAAAATATTAAACATGTCATTCAGGTTGCAAACAAACATGGTGGAGGGTGGGAGGTGACATCCAGATGCCTGGAAGCTGGGGAGCCTGGTGGAGGCAGAGTCTCAGCCTGGCCTTTCCACATCTGGAGAATGGGAAGGCTCGGGGAGCCCCAAAGGGATTCAGAGAGTCACCTTAATACAGGTGAAGTGCTTGGGACAGCGCAGGGCAAGCACTCCGGTAATGCCAGCCCCCTGTTGAAAGGAGCACGGGTGCGAGGCCACCTGGGCGACAAGGAGCACTAGCGCTGTTACTGGTACTCCTGCGGGGACAGAAGGATGCGCTAGTTAGGCGGTAAGGAGGGTGTTCCAGGCAGGAGGGAGGCGCAAAGACTTGAGGGGAGCATCAAGGCAGCGGTCAGACCCAGACGGCTGCAGGAGAGGATCTGGGGAGTGATTTGAAGTGTCCTGAACCCAAACCAAGGAGTAAGTAAGGCCCGTCCATTCAGGGCCTCTGTGGCCAGGAGAATCGAGAGCTCTCGGGAGCTCTGGTGGATGGGGAGGGCTTTCTTTGAGACATCAGGGTTCCTGCAGGCGTCCCCAGCAGACCGTCCCCAGAGTCTGGTTCCCTGTGACCCGGAACAAGGACACCAAGCCTTTCTTGAGGCATCTGTATTCGTGTCCTGTCACAGACTTAACACATCTAGTGGCTTAAAACAACACAAATTTATTCCCCGTTCTGGAGAGCAGAAGTCTGAAATGAGTCTTACAGGACTGAGTCGAAGGTGTCAGCGGCCAGGTTCCCTCGGGGGTGCAGGGGAGGGCCCCTCTCTGGCCTCTCCAGCTCCTGACGGCCCTGGGCCATTCCTCCTCAAGTGGCGGATTCTCTCTTCCTGAGCACGTGGTCTTCGGCCCTCCTGTGGTCACATCTCCCTCAGCCTCCATCTTAGAAGCACCCTATGGTTACATTTAGAGCCCAGCAGATAATTCAGGATAAATGCTCCATCTCAAGCCTCTTAACTGACTGCTGTCCGCAAAGTCCCCATAGGTATCATTCCGCAGTATCACTCTGCGATCCAAGGAGTGGGGCCCAGATGCCTCTGATGTGCACCCTGCGGCCTACCCTGCCCCCGTCTCTCCTTGGCTCCCTCGTGGTCTCTCCTGTCATCGATGGTCACACCACCTCCTCTCCACCGCTGCTGCTCCCGAACTGCCCTTCCGGCGGCTGGTCTCAGCCATCACCCAGCCCTGTCTTCCGCCTTTCCAATTCCAAGTTTCCTAGAGGTGGTCAGCAGGGACAGCTCAGCATCATAAGCATTGTCCGGGAGCCGCATAGAGCTGGCAACCGGAGATGGGGTCACCCTAGACGGCCAGCACAAAAGGAGGCAGCAGGGCCCCAAATACCTCTGGATGTTTTCCAGATAGACGGTAGTCCAGTGGGGAGGAATAGAGCTCTGAGAAGTAGCCCGGGGTATAAATATGGGAGCTTGATGTATGGTAGAGGGAGCGCCACAAATCAGTGTGGACAGATGACTTGTTCAGTAGCGGGTGTTGGAAAACCAGCTCACTATCTGCAGAAAAATAAAGCAAGTTCCCCACCGTAAGCCAAACGCCCAGGTGGACTCCAGATGGATTAAAGACCGAAATGTGAAAGGTAAAATATAAGGACTCATAAAAGGGAATGTGGGGGTATATCTTTGTGACCTTGTGGTAGGAAAGAATTTCTTCGCCCCCAAAGAGCCCATGCCCCGGAAGAAAAATGGATCAATGTCAAAGGAGTTTCGATTCCATAGGAATAGATGACAGCGTCAATAGCACAGGACACGTGGAGAGAAGGGTTTTGCAATAATTAAAATCAACAAAGGATTCACAGCTGGAATATAGAAGAAATTCCTGAAAACCAGTAGGGAAAAGTTGGGACATCCAAGAGAAAAACAGACAAAGGGTATTCATCAAACGAGCTACCCAGAACTAGATGGCAGTGTATGAGGAGATGCTGAAGCTGACTAATAAGCAGAGGAGTACCAATGGCAACTGTCAGGACCAGCCTCTCTATATCCTGCATCGGCACAGGAGCCAAATCCTCCCCTCTGCCAGTTTTTGTACAGTCTGAGAGCTAAGAGTGGGTTTTTTGTTTTCTTTTGATTTGTTTTGTTTTGGGGTGTTTTTTGGTACTGGAGATTGAACCCAGTGGGGCTTAACCACTGAGCCACATCCGCAGCCCTTTTTTATATTTTATTAGAGACAGGATCTTGCTAAGTTGCTTAGGGCCTTGATAAATTGCTGAGGCTGGCTTTGAACTCCCGCCTCAGCCTCCTGAGCTGCTGGGATTACAGGCATGTGCCACCATGCCCGACTAAGAGTAGGTTTTAAGAATGAAAGGTTTGTTGCTTATCTGTTTGGTACTGGGGATTGAAAGCGGGGAGGCTTCACCATTGAGCACATCCCCAGTATTTTTTATCTCTTATTTTAAAACAGGATCTTGCTAAATTGCTGAGGCTGACCTTGAACTTGGGATCCTCCTGCCTCACCCTCCCAAGTCACTGGGATTACAGATGCGTGCCTCTGCACCTGCCTTAAAGATAAGAGGATTTTTGCAGTTGATCTGAGGGCAGTAAATAATATCTGTGAACCCCAATTAAGCAAAATGTTATCCCCTGCCCCCCAAATTCCATTTGTTTCATTACAGGATCTGTAGTATAAGAAATTATGCTCAATTATTGTTATATTTCAAATGCATCAAAAATTTTTGTGGCCGTTTGTTTTCTTCTTGTTAAAGAAGTACTATCATAATGTCCTCAATTTTTCTGGATGCAAAATGTAATCCCAGCACTTAGGGAGGCTGAGACAGGAGAATCACGAGTTCAAAGCCAGCCTCAGCAACGGCGAGGCGCTAAGCCACTCAGTGAGACCCTGTCTCTACATAAAACACAAAATAGGGCTGGGGATGTGGCTCAGTGGTCGAGTGCCCCTGAGTTCAATCCCTGATACCAAAAAATAATAATAATAATAATGTCCTTGATTTTGCCTCTGGGCCTGCGAAGTTTAAAATATTTACTGTGGCCTTTTACAGAGAAGGTTCACTGTCCCCTGCACTGAGGAATGTTCCCTATCCGTGAGAAGCCACATGCTATTAGGTTGAATCACATAAAACCACTTTTTTTAGATCAAAAATGGTTGAATGTCAGCTATTTCATATGGTTTAATGCACCTACAGCAAAATAAATATTTAAAACCTACTGTCAGGTAATAAGAGAAAGAGAAGAAATAGCGTAATGCCACATCTGTATGATAAAAAGAAGCAAGCAAGCCACGGCGACAGTAGATATTTAACAAGAATACATGCGTGCTCCAAGACACGTGGCCAACCACTGGAATTGGTACTTGCTTTGGAGAAGAGAGGGGGTGGAATGGGGCCGAGAGGAAAACCCATGTGTACTGACATTTCCTGGCATGGACTGGGTGGTTACCATGAGCCAGCTCTGCTTGAGGCCAACATGCCAACTCATTTAATCCTTGTAGCATGAGGATGAGGGAGGTACTATCATTGTACCACTTTATAGATGAGAACATCAAGCTCAGAGAGGTTAAGTCATTTGCCTGAGGCTGCTCAGCTTGTAAAGGTGAGAGGCAGGATTTAGATGCAGGCTGTTTAGGCTTGTTTTGAAAATCAAATCTGAAGTCCTGCGAGACTGAAAAAGCAAACTGTCCTTTCACCTAAACCCCATCTCGGCCCACCCCATGCCAGGGGTTCTTTCTTTTTCACCTTCACACATCACCCATGAGAACATGGAGGTGTTGCCCGGGCTGAGTGTGGGATGGACCGCAGTTGGCACCAGGCCACCTGCTTTCGAACCCAGGCCTTTCTGTCAACCCAGCCTCCTCCAAGCCAGAGCTGATGCCTGTGTTTCTACCACGGAATCCTTGTCCCGTCCTGTTTTTCCAGAGAAACCAAAGCCAGCACCAGCCGGCTTTCCTCCATGCCCTTGTGACTCAGACCTGTAATTGGGGCTCGGCTGAGGGGCTCGCCTCCACCCCTCTGTGGAGTGCAGGCTTTCCTGGTCCAGAGGGTGGTGCTTCTGCCTGGCTCTGCTGGACTCAGCAGGGAGGAGGGACAGCCCTGGGGCCCAGGCAGAAAACAAAGCCACCTGGACCCTGTGACTGCGTGGCCACACCAGGATGCCATGTGAGGTGCTCTGCAGAGGTTGATCTTTATACTTAGAATAAGTGCCACCAGTGTCCCCATTTCACAGGTGAGGAAACTGAGGCTCAGAAAGCTTATGTAGCATACAGGGTCATGGTAGATCAGGAAGTGGCAAAGCCGGGATTCAAACCTAGGTGTCTGTGTGCCTGAAACCCACATGCTTTCCATGGGGCCACCCTGCCTCACTGGGTTGTCAGACAGCCCTGTCAAAGGCAGACCTCCCCTACATATAATCCCATTCACAGGTGGGTAAACTGAGGCTCTTAGATGGTTGATGCAATGATAGAAACTGAACTGGACCCTGATTCAGTCTTGATTCAGTCCTCCATATAGACTGTTCCCACTATCACCAAGACCCCTTCCCCTCAAGGCAAGGTTGTAGGAGTATAACTAGAAGAGGTGAGGTTAGGGGTGCCTGAGGTTGGCACAAGGAGCCACACGGGGCCTCATGGTTGGTGGGTCAGAAAGGGTCAAATTAGCCAGGTATACCTCATGCCTTAATCCCAGCCACTCAGGAGGCTGAGGCAGGAGAATCACAAGGTTGAGGCCAGCCTCAGCAACTTAGCGAGGCCCTCAGCAACTTAGACCCTGTCTCAAACTGAAAAATAAGAAGGGCTGAGGATGTACCTCAGTGGTCAAGCACCCCTGGGTTCAATCCCTAGTAACCCCCACCCCAAAAAATAAAGAAGAAGGGCAAAGTTGCAGTAAGTGTTGGAAGCCAGGCAGACTCAGTATGTGAGGCAGGAGGGAGACATGGGGGAATCTTAGGGAAGGGATGGGGCGTGACCTGGCAGTTCACCATGCCTGCTTGTCCAGCCCTGCCGCCGGCCCCAGCCCTGGGTCTACTGCCCAGCAGCAACCAGCCTCCCCGCACCCAGCACTCCCTCCCTCAGAGGCTAGGGACATTGGGTCGCTGAGGTCAGGTCTTTGTGTGAAGGACAGATAATTAATCGCACAAAGTAATCCCCAGTGCATTCTGGCAGATTTATGGAGATCGCCTCCGTCCCGGGAACTCTGCCTGATCATCTTTCATTTCCCAGGCACAGCGAGTGACTTGTTAGGCCATAGGCCCTACGCCAAAAGGAATTTCATTCAAGGGAGTCCTCGGAGTGGAGGGAGATTGACAGCCCAGACCTGGGCAAGAGGCGGGGGCAGCACCAGGGCCGGGAGGGAGCCAGCAGGCCCCTCGGCCTCCTCCTGGCCCCGGCCAGTCTCCATCTTCCTCCTGGCACAGGCCCATCTCATAGAGCTTACCTATCAGGAGCCACGGGGACCCAGATGCCACCTAGTACAGCCCTCCCAAGTCCAGATGAGGAAACTGACACCAAGGCAGTGAAGAAGCTGCCTGCTTCCCAGGTGGCCACTTTGTGCTGTCCTGTGTCTGCTGGCCCGTCACCCACCTTCACAGATCCCCACTTGCTCTGCTCTTCAGCTGCCGGGGTACCAGAGGCTCCTGAGGGCCTCAGAACCTCCCCGCCTCCCTCCCTCCCTCTTGGGCCTTTGGGACCTGCCTTCCAAGGGGGCTCCATCTGGTAGGGGAGCAGGTGGGGATGCACAGGGCCCGAGGCTCGCCGTGGCAGGGAAGGTTGGGGTGACTGCTTCTGGTCTCCCAGCCCGGCCTCTAGCTCGTGGGCACTTGGGAGGGGCTGTTATGGTCTCTCCTTGTGATACAAGGAGTTGGGGCTAATCTGATTATTCATACATATTCATCAGGCACCCGTCCTGAGCAGGCTGCTGGGGATATGGCCATGAAGGAGCAAAGCTGTTGTCCTCATGGCACTTGTAGATGAATGAGGATGACAGAAAATACATAATCAAGCAGATGAAGGCCTGAAATCATTTTCGATAGTCAAAACTGCTTCCAGGAAATAAAACGGGTGCATGATGGAGGACTACTGAGCCGGGTCAATTTGCCCGGGGTGGCTGGGGAAGGCCTCTATGGCATGGGGACACTGGAGCAACGGTGGAGAAAGTAGCACACAGAGCTGAGGAGGGAAAGAGTTCTGGGCAGAAGAAACATCCTGTGCAAAGGCCCTGAGGCAAGAATGAGCTGGGTATACTTAAGAAACAGAAAATTAGACAAAGAAGTTGATTGAGGCTGGAGCAAGAAGAGAGGCCAGAGGGCTGGAGAGGATTAATCATTTAGGGTCTTGCAGACTTGGAGGAGTAGGGATTTTACTCCATTTGCTTTGGAAAGACATTACAAAGGAGGAACCTGACCTGCGTCCTAGAGTGTTTAAAAGATCCCAGAAAGATCTGCTCTATGGTGAATGGACTGGAGGGGGTAAGAGAGGCAGGGCGACCAGGAGGAGAGGCTCTAAGTCCACCAGGCTGACCTGACTCAAGCTTGGTGCCTTTGTCTGCCAGCCCCTCTAGCGGCTCTGAAGACCACCCTTGTCCTCTCTGAGGCCCTGCTGGCTCTTTCACACCCTCCGCCCCCACAGTGCGTCTCCCAGGAGGCCCAGGTCAGAGCTCTCAGGAGCCCCGTGCTGTGGGGCTCCTCCCACCCAGAGGGGCCAGCCTGGCTGCCAGCAGGTAGCGCCAGCACCATCCTCACGGACTTGGCAGCCCCTGGTGGACAAAGACCAAGCATGGTGGGTGGGGTTGGCTCCTCCCTGCGACTCACACCCCCTCTGTGACTGAAGCCATGGTCATGTTCCTCCAGGGGGCCTGTAGCCAGTGCTGGTTGGGGCTTAGCGCACTGGGAGCGGGAGTGGGTCCATCTGGGCAGAGGCTTGCAGGACAGGGCTGAAGATCAAAGACGGCCTTTTTTTCTGGCTTGGGTTGGGGGGAATAGTTGGGCTTTTAGGCTTTGCTCAGTGCTGGGTCCAGTGCCAGAAGCTTCTTCCACAAGCCAAGGGCTTACTCCTCTTTCTCATGGGTGCAGTCTCAAGCTTGCAAAATGCCCCCAAAGGCAGGGTCTGTCGCCAGCACGACCCTTTGCTCCCCCCACCTCCTCCAGGGGTGTCTTTGCAGAGCTTGGAGCCGATGCTATTGGGGCTTATTGGCTTCCTGGAGAGGCGGCCCTCCTGCCAAGGTCCCAGAGCTCTGGGGCCCATGCCTGCTGATGGAAGGGAACCTCGGGGGCCCAGTGATTGAGAAGGACCCCGGGCCGTACATCATGAGGGTGACCCAGCAGGAAAGACCCTCCACTCTGTACTGTGGCTTCTCCTTTTCAAAAAAGTGGTCAGAGGCTTTGGAAAGATTTTGGTTGTTGAGCCTCATCCCTGGCTGAAAAGGCAAGGGCGTCCTTCTTTTTCCTATTTCTTGCTCAATCAGCACAAGTTCCTGCCCGTGTGAGCCAGGGGACGGGAGCGTCTTGGGACATCCCTCCCTGTCTGGCTGTGCTCATTCATCAAACATTCTCCAAACGCCTATTTGGTGTGGGGCACTGGGCAGGGGCCGGGGACATAATGTGACATCTGGGGCTGAGACTGCAGTAAGAGGATGAGGGCATTCTGGACACTGCTGAGACAAGAAGGCTGGCCACGCAGACCACACACTGCCCTGGCCCAGGACCCCTTCTTCATCAGAGAGGCAAGCCAAGTTCCCTAGCAAATGTGAAGTATAAAATATTTAGAGCTGGGTGCAGTGGTGCACGTCTGTAGTCCCAGCAGCTTGGGAGGCTGAGGCAAGAGGATTGCAAGTTCAAGGCCAACCTCAGCCACTTAGCAAGTCCCTAAGCAACTTAGGGAGACCCTGTCTCAACCTAAGAAATAAAATAGGCTGGGGATGTGGCTCAGTGGTTAAGCACCCCGGGGTTCAATCCCAAGTACCAAAAAAAAAAAAAAAAAAAAATAGAGAAGAGCAGAAGCTGATAAAGCTCACCTGCAAGGATCCGCCTCCTAGATAACACGTGGGTGTTTTGCCATATTTACTTCTTGCCTCTTTTTGCTTTCTTTTTTCTTCTTGTTTAAGAAAATGAAACATTGCTGATGTTGCTAAAGATCTTTTTATTTCATGTCAGTGACTTCAAAGGTCACTTCTGAGGACTGGGCAGAAAGGGTGAAAGTCCCCCAACGAGGCCCCTGACCTGAATGTGGACTGTGTCTTAGGTGACACTGAGGAGCCGCCCACCTTGTGTGGTGGGATGATGCTGTGTGTGGTGGCATCTTAGAAGTCTTGGTGAGAGATTTGTACAGTATTCAAAGATGAACTAGAATTTGTTCTGATAATGTCATAAAAGTTTGGTGGAAGGGGATGATTTAAAAATAACTAAAGTTGGCAAAATTCTGATTGCTGAGTCTTGGAGGGTGACTACAAAGGTCTTCACTGTGTTTTTATCTCTCCATTTGGCCATACTTAGAATTTCCCATCAGAAAAAAAATTTCAGTGGGGAGGGAGATAATAATTTTAAAAATAAATAAAAGTTTTTTTGTATGCATGTGTGGTTCCCAGAGCTTCCAGGGGACCAGAGCACTGGTCTGGGATCCACCTCTGAACTGAGGCCTGGACAGGCGTACAGACTTGGGCCAGACTGAGGTCAGCCTATCTGGTGTCAGCTCTGCCCCTAACTTGCTGTGTGGTGTTGGCAGGTACTCCCCGTCTCTGATCTTAAACCCTCCAGGGTTGAAGGAAAAGTTTGAACCCGGGGCTGGAATTGTAGCTCAGCAGTAGAGCGCTTGCCTCGCATGCATGAGGCCCTGGGTTCGATCCTCGGCACCACATACAAAGCAATAAAATAAAGACATTGTGTCCATCTATTAAAAAAAAAAAAAAGTTTGAACCCTAGTGGATTACTGAGCACCCTTCCTTTTCCATCTTTGACACCTGACCTTCCTAACTTGCGTGCTCAGAGACACCCCCTCCCTGGAGGAGAGCCATGGAATAGCCCCTTTAGCCCCTTCAGCATCTTCAGTGGGTTTCCCAGACCAGCAGTTTCCGGACTCAGTCTTTGCAAAAAAGATTCTGTAGCCAGATAAGTTGGAGAAACACTATATCATAATGTCCTTGTCCTGGCAAGTTTCAACACCTGTAAGCACATCCAAGGCCCAGCCGAGTCCTGCAGTGAATTAATTGATCAGCTTTCCCAGATTTGACCACGACTCTTTGAAAGTGGGTTTAACTGCACTTCCCAGCATCAGTTTCTGGGGAAACCTTGGCCTTCCTGTCTTCAGATCGGGGACACCTGCCCTCATGGACAGATCTGCCATGATGATTCTGACTCATTCTCAGTAAGACACAAGAGTTTCTGGTGTTTTCCACGTTGCCGGCTGGGTTTGTACTTAAGTCAGTCTGTCGTTTTATTCCCCCAGTCATCCCTGACCAGAAACATCTGCTTTGATGTTACACTCTGAGTCACCGACCAGAGGCCGGAAACCTCTCCCCACCTCAGGAAACTGGGCACACTCTGTGGCCTTCCTGGCTCAGCATGTAGAAGCGGCCCTCCTAGGGAGGGGGAGGAGAAAGAACACAGGCTCTGGCAGCCCAGGTTCCGGGTTCAAATCTCAGCCCCACCCGTTACAAGCTGCATGACTGGGACAAGTTCATTCACCTGTCACCTACATTTTCTAATCAGTGAGGTCCTCCAAGGATAATGTAGCATAATACATCAAATGTTAGGCTCTCTTCCTTCTTTGGAAGAATTCAAATTAATGGCCAGTATTTCCTGAGCCTTTATGTGCAGGATCCTCACGTCAGCTCTGAGATAAGAAGTACTCTGCTTCTACAGTCAAGGAAATGAAATCCCAGAGAGGGCAGGTAACTTGCCCAAGGCCACACAGCTGCTAAGAACTGATGTTGAGGTTTGAATCCTGGTCCTAGCTTCTAGAACATCAACCTCTTTTTAAAAGATCAGATCCTGATGAGGATGCTCTGGTCCTCCCAACCACAGGAACCTCTCCTGCCTGATCAGGGCTTGTGGTCCAGGAGGTCTGGATGGCAGGAGGTCAGACCCTGTGCATCCTGTGTTGACGTGTAGTCAACACCTAAGCAGGCCTAGGGCCTTCATGTTCCTTGACACTCCTCTCCACACTGTCCTGGGGGCCCTGGACTCTGGCGCCTCCATCTGCTTCACAAGGGCAGCTGCCTCTGGTTTGAGCCCTTTGACAATTCTGGGCTTCTGGATGAGATTGTGTCTGATTCTGTGAATACCCGTGGCCGTTGAAGAGCCCCTGGCTTTTAAACCAGGGGAGACGTTAAGTGACTTGTCCAGGGTCGCCAGCTGCCCCCTGATCCCTGGGCAGATCTGTCTTCTCTGCAGGCCTCGGAACAGGGCCGAGGCTGAGGGGGCTCAGGAACCCCCTCAAGGTCAGCAGCAGGCCGGGCCTGCCAGCTGGTGGCCAGTGTCTATGAAGATAACTGCGTCTGAGGCTGGCTCCCTGAACCTCATCTGACCACAGCTATTTCTGGGCAGCGGAGCCCTGACGGAGCACAATTTGATTCATAAATTACCGGGCTCAAGGTGTGTGTGATGGGCTCTCCTTCTGCAGATTTGAAAGTCATTCCCTCTGGAACTTGCCGCACTCAGGGCGGGAGGGGGCGGCAGGGGCTCCAGGAGGGAAGGTGACAGATGAGGTGGGCCTGGCGGGGCGACCCCCAGCTCTGCCTTAGCCTTGTGCTCCCAGAGACCCTGGGGCAGACTCTGTCACTATCCCCATTCAGCAGGTGAGGAAACAGGCTCAGAGGTAAGTCACCGCCCACAGCCCTGTGGCCAGACGTAGTGGTGCTGGGATTCAAACTCAGGCCCTCTGATGCCAAAGCTCCACTGGAAGGGGAGGTTCAGGGGCGCCAAGGGCCTCGTCCCGCAAACCGGCATCGCACCCTTCCTGCTCCACCTCAGCACAGTCCTTTCTAGTAACATCATCCAGGTCCAGGCACTGTGTAGTTCTACCTGCCCCCAGGCACCTGGTCCTTGGTGGGTACTTGATGTTGGCTCAGCCCTTAGAGTTTGCCAAGCATTTCCAGACCTTTATCTCATTCAACCTCCAAACAACCCTGTGAGCAAGACAGACAACCTCACTCCCAATGAGGAAACAGAGGCTCAGAGAGGCCCACAAGCCCAAAAGCATGAATTTAGTCTCTGAATTTCACATCCAATCCTTTATGAGTTCTTCCGTTGGCTTCTTCACACATGCGCCTTGTCCCTCCCCTGAGAGTGGACATTAGATGGTGAGCTCCCTGAGGGCATTCCCCACTTCACCTCCACTCTGTGCCTGCTACAGAGGGCCCAGCAGCGTGGCACGTGGTCTCCGGTGCCCACGCTCCCCGAGAAGCCCCATCCCCTGGGCCCGTCCTTCCTATTTCCCACCGCATGGAGCCCCAGAATGGAGGGGGGCACGCAGCCAGGATGATCGACAGCATGTCCTCCTGTGCCTCCTTCTCCTTGGGCGTCTGATCACCATCCTCTTTGTTTTCTTAAGTGTCTCCCCTTCCCTCCCCCCTCGCCCTCTCCCTCCAGGACAAGGCCTTTCAGATCATCAAATATCAAGTGCTGCTTATGCGCGGGCCGAGATGGCTTTATCGGAGCCATAAATCTCGCCGAGCCCTGACCTGTCCCGAGTGCCAAGCACGGGAGAGTTATGTGGGCCTCCGGCAGCGGGCAGAGCAGCCAGCCTCAGGGAACCTGGGCTCCCACCCTTGGCCCAAGGAGAGACCCCCACTGAGGGGGACGTGGGTGTTCTGAGCCCACCTGCTCCAGGCCCAGAGGGAAGCAGGTGCCAGGTGAGCAGGTGGCTACAGTCCCACTCCTCTGTCACCTGCTCCTCTCCAGGCCAGTGTCCACCCAGCTGCTGCGAGAGCACCCTTCACACAGGACAGACTGCACCTGGGCAGCCAGGGGCTACCTGAGACGCAGAGGCCAGAGTTCTAAGCCCAGCAAGGTCACTAAGTTTTACTTAATGACCTTAATAACATGTCTTTTTTTTTTCTTTAATGGCACTGGGGATTGAACCCAGGGGAACTGCCCACTGAACCACACCCCCAGCCCTCTTTATTTTTTTTAATTTAGAGACAGGGTCTCACTGAGTTGCTGAGGGCCTTGCTAAGTTGCTGAGGCTGGCCCTCAGCAATCCTCCTGCCTCAGCCTCCTGAGTGGCTGGGATTACAGTGTGCGCCACTGCACCTGGCCACCGTGTGTCCTTGATGTGTCTCCTCACCTGGCTGAGCCTTGGTCTCACCATCTGATTAATGGGTGCAGTGCAGGCCTCGTGAGCACTTGGAGGATCTGGTGAGAGCGTGCGTGTGAACAAACGTGCCAAGTGCTGTGTCAAGAGGCAGAAGCAGCCACGCACGGTGGCGCATGCCTGTAATCCCAGCACTTAGGGAGGCTGACACAGGAGAATCGCGAGTTCAAAGCCAGCCTCAGCAATGGCGAGGTGCTAAGCAACTCAGTGAGACCCTGACTCTACATAAAACACAAAATAGGCCTGGGGATGTGGCTCAGTGGTCGAGTGCCCCTGAGTTCAATCCCCAGTACCAAAAAAAAAAGGCAGAAGCACCTGTCCTCTCGTCAATCAGGACAGGCCGGTGTGCAGACTAGGCTGCAGACTCTGGAGGCAGACAGCTTGCCTGGCCTTGAATCCTGGCTCCTCTTGGCAGCAGTGTGACTGGAGCAAATCACTTCATCTCTCTTTCTCAGTTTTCCCATCTGTAAAATGGGAATGGTGATGATCATGGGAACATTGATGGTGACATTCGTGAGGGAGTGGCCTGCTCCACAGGGAGTGGCCATGAGGGTGGTCAGCTAACACACATAAAGTGCGTGGAACCTTGTCTGGCCCATGGCAGGCCACAGTGAACACTGGCCCTGGCCAGTGCCCCTCTTTTAGCTACCTCACCAGCCCATGCCCTGGCACCAAAGCCCTCCCTCCTCCAGCCTGCCCTGTCTGGGGACTCCTCACTGCCCCCTGCTGGCAGACAAACCCTCAGGCTGCTCACTTGACACTTAAGGCTGCCACCTCCTGGCATGAGCCTCTCCTGACCTGCCTGGGACTCTCACACCTGGGGTGTGATGATCCTCCTGCCCCACCACATTCCTGCTCATCCCCTGGCAGGCATGTCCCCTGCTGTCCTACCCAAGCACTGCCCACCCCGCTCAGCTGCAGGAGCTACTGCTCCTCCCCAGGATGCAGGGCCTGATCCCGCCCTGAGACTGGCCGCTTGGGGGTCTTTGGTGCTTGGCCAGCTCCTCACCTTCATCCTGGCTGATGAAATAGTGACCAAGGCAGGAAAGATCCCTGCCCTCAGAGGGACAAATTCAGTGACTTGCTGTTAATGATGGTGGTCACCCAAGTGGAAGAGGAATGACTCATTCAAATGAGTTAATTTGCCAGTGTGGTGATGCTGGCCTATTACCCAGCAACTCAGGAGGCTGAGGCAGGAGGATCACAAGCTTCAGGTCAGCCCGGGCTACTTAGCCAGACCCTCAGCAACTTAGCAAAACCCTATCTCAAAATAAAAAGGGCTGGGAATGTGGCTGAGTGGCAAAACATCCCTGGGTTCCATCCCCAGCATAAACAAACAGAATGCAATTTAAATAAGTCAAAAGGAAAAAAGTTTTAACAGACTCTAGAGCAATGTCCTTTCTCAACCAGGGGATATTTATCACAGCCTGGAGACTTTTTTGTTACAGCCAGGGGAAAGTGCTGCTGTAGCCAGCAGGCAGAAGCAGGGGCTGCTGCTGAACGTCCTGCCAGGCACAGCACAGTCTCTACCACAGAGTCCCCCCTGTGTCAGCAGGGCTGAGATGGGGACCCCTGCCCTGGCATCTGCCCTCAGAGATAAGGCATGTTAACCATCTGTTAACATTCCCTCCCTTTCTCTATGCATTTACTTTTCAAACTACAACAACACTAAAGATCGTCCCTTCCAGAACGATGCCGTTTGGTGACTCGTCTAGCATGTTTTCAACGCTTCTCTCTCAAGTCATAAACTTCTACAATGTTTTAGCAGCGGCCTGAATTTCATATTATAAATTGTTTAACCAGTCCCCTATTGTTGGACATGTAGGTTGTTCCCTCATCAGACAGCACTGTGCTCAGCATGCTGGTGGCTGCCTATCTGGGCACAGCTGTGATCATTCTCTTTGGAGAAATCCCCTCAGTTGAAAGGGAAAGGATTTTTGGAAAACAGAAAGACTGCGATTCTAGCCATGGTCTCTGGTGATGTCTTGCGTGTCCTCATTAAGGCATCCTCAGAGGACCTGGGGCTGCCTCTGAGAGCCTCCTGGATTTGCAGGGAGACAAGCACAGCGCTCCCCGTGGGTGAGAGGGGCACGGCTTGACCCGCAGCGATCCTGTTATAATAGGCTTGACTCTCCTTGGCTACTCAGGTTAATGCTTCATCAGTTGGAGCTGGTTATTAGCAAATGAATCAGAGTCGGGCTTGTAGTCCTATTAGGAGAGGGAATCATTTGTTGGTTTAAGTGAGCTTGATGGAAGCCGTCCTTGTGTGAAATGCCTAGATGAGCACACGGCAACTCTCATGTACTCCGAGGGGCTACGAAGGTGGCTTCCCCTGACTGGACAGTGGTGACTGTAATTAATGAGACAACTCCGTTCAGACAGATCCTGGCGGTTGCATGGGGAGGGAAGGATAACCCCTGCTGCAGTTGTTAATTGGCGGGTCCCTCCTGTAGGCCCTGGTACAGTCCTGGTGTCTCTATGACATGTGACATCAGGAATCACCCCAGGATCGTCTGCTCAATAGCCTTTGACACTAGCTTTGGGATGGCCCCTAGACACCCTTGCCTCAGTCCATGCATGCATTCATTCAAAAAGCATTTATTGATCACCTACTATGTATCAGCTGAGGATTCAACGGGTCACTGCTCCTAGGGGGGGCTGTTTCAGTCAGGGGAGGCAAATGATAAGAAACTTATAAACAGATGAAAAGAGGTGTTCAAAAAGTCGAAGCACTTTGAAAGAAAGAAAAGAGGATAATGGAATAGTGATAGGGGGATTAGGGAGGACTCCTCTGCTGGAGTGACATTTGAGCTGACACCTGAATACAGAAGGGGTGGACAGCAAAGACCTGCAGGAGGTGGCTTCGGGAAAGCTTTGGGGAGGGGTGGACTTAACCCACCAGGGCCTGGAAGAGGGCAGCAAGCTCTCGGCAGGCCCCCGCCCAGGCTGAAAGCCAAGGTAATGCACACTGCTGGTTGCCATATGTCAGTCACAGAGCTGTTGAATGCCTCTGGTCCAGGTGCCACCCAGGACGCAGGCCCCTCTTGTCAGCAGGCAGGTGAGTGACAATTTTTAATTCATAAGCTTTCCTGCCCAAAGCCATGGCTCAGTCTGACTCCTAATTTTCATGATACAGTGATAAAACTCTATACCAGTCAAAAGGACATGGTTCCCATGCACCGTAGTGGGTCTGCACCGTAGTGGGTCTGCCCAGGTGGCTGAGGTCACTCGTGCACAGCTGTTTCATGCCTACATGTGGCAGGGGAGAGGTATGTCGAGGGCCTCGGGATCTAACTTGAGGTCTCAGCTTCATGAGAGCAGGACTGTTCTCCTTGCTCCACCCTGCTTCACGAGTTATCTTTAACTTCTCTGTGCCTTAGTTTCATCATCTGTAAAATGGGCGAGTAGAGCCCGTCTCAAGGGGGACTTGTGCAGGCTGGGAAAGACATACATGGAAAACGCTCCACATAGTGCCCAGCACAAGGCAAGAACTCAGCACGTGTTGGGGCCCCTCGCCACTCTGGCAACATGGGCCACCGTGGGGACTTACCTGGTCTGATTCTTTGATTCTATGCCTGGCCCACAGTGGGTGCTCTACCTACATGGTCATACCTGGCTCTCCCAGCCCCTAGGGAGGAACTATGACCCAAACTTGACAGTCAAGGAGCTTGGCTCAAAGAAATTAGCGGTTCGCAGGAGGCCTCATGGTTGGTAAGCGGTGGAGCTGCGGTTGGGAGCTTTTTCTCATCCTGCAGCTTGGTGCCGGGTGGGTGGGCTCCACTTGGGTGTGGAGGTAACAGACCCCAGGCACAGACGGCAACTAAAGGAGAGGCACTGGAGGTCGGGAGTGCCCATCCCTGTTCCATTCCCCTCCCGGGGTAGGTCCCAGGCCCTTGGAAGGGGTGCATGTTCAGGCCCAGGGTACGTGGCCTCAGAAAACACCGCTTGCTTTTCTCTCCCCCACAGCCCAGCGCAGAGATAGGCCCAGGGGTGTCACCACCTGTGTGTGACTGAATTGCTGCAAAGGAAGAAACCAACTTCAGACCCTCTAACACATGTATAAGGAGCATTGTTCTGGGGACGCAGGTAGAAGTGTGAGACCCCGGCCTTTATCCTCAAGGCCGCACTCTAAGCCCTGAGAACCAGGGAAGCCCCCAGCACAGGGCAGCTCCCTGGGGAGGTCTCAATGGGCCAGTCCCTCCCCCCCACTCTGGGGCCTAGAGGAGCAAGTGACGGCAGAGCCTTTGGTCATGAGATGGAGAGTGGCTTCTGGTGGCAGGCAGCAGGTAGGATCTTGAGAGCAGCAGGAGGTGGGAGCCTTGCATTTCCCTTTAACTCCAGGCGCAGCAAGAACTAAGGCAGGACGCAGGGGCTGTCAGCCCAGCGGAGCAGACAAAGCAATTCAAAGTCATCAGCCTGCGTTCCCACACGCACCATCAGCCACTCACTAAACGGCTTTTTGCCCAGACCTGGCAGTGTGGGTCAAGATGCTGCGGGAGAGATAACAAGGGTCGCGATGTGGGAGAGACAGCTCTGGCGGCAGGAGGAGGGGCCGGGAGCCGGCCGGGCTGGACAGAGCGGGAGGCCGAAGGCGAAGGACGAGCCCTCGCTCCCCTGGTCTCTCGTGATCCCAGGAGAGCCCCTCCCTGCCACGCCTGACCGTCCGCCCCAGGCAGCCCCTCCATCCCACCTCCGCCTGCCTGCGCCCTCTGCCACTCACTCCTTCCCCTTTGCCTCCCGTCTAGGAACAAGCCCAGGCCCTTGCTTGGCTCCGCTGCGCCCCCTAGCGGCTGCTGCGCCTAGACGGTCCCACTGGAGGCCCCGCCCTCCCTCAGGATCTTAGTCTGACTCCCGGGGCATCTGAAGCCCCCCTCAGGGGCCTTCGCCGGTTTCTCCTCCTCCTGAGCCTCTCTGCTCAGCATCTTGGTCAGGACCGGCTCTTCCTGCCTCCAGCCACTGGCACTAGGCTGGTGGCCCCCCTACCTCTGAGACCATGACCTCTGTCTCCTTGGCTATCTCCCAAACACCCCTCCATGGAGCCCAGCCCCGCCTGGGCCAAGTGTCTTCAATGTCTGATGTATGTCACCGGCACCCTGTGCCGAGGGCCCTGCTCTAGCGCGCTGTAGGCCACCTTCTTCAATACCTGGAAGACACCACCAGGTGGGCCTTCTGCTGCGGTGTTAAACTGTCATGGGGGAATTTATCCAGAACGTTTCAAAGTGCATAATGCTTTTCATCTAGGAATCCCCCCTTTTTAAAGTTTTTTAAAAAATATTTTTTTAGTTGTTAATGGACCTTTATTTATTTATTTAAGTGTATATGTGGTGCTGAGAATCGAACCCAGTGCCTCACACATGCTAGGCAAGCGCTCTACCACTGAGCTACAGCCCCAGCCCCCTTTTTAAAGTTTTTTAAACATTTTTGAATTGACATGTAAGTGTGTATATTTATGGGGTACTATGTGATGTTTTGCTTCATAGATATTTGTGTAATGATCATCAAATCAGGGTAATTAGCATATCCATTTCCTCAAATATTTATCATTCAGAATCCTCTCTTCTAGCTATTTTGAAATACATAGTATGTGTTTATTGTCTGTGGTCACCTTGCTGTATGATGGGACACCATAGTTCATTCTATCTAACTGTACCTTTGTCCCCATTGACCCCCCTCTCCCGTGGCTGTGACACCCCCTGCTCCAGGCTCTCCCTCTTGTACAGATGTGAGTTGCATCCTCTGGACCTCTTTCTTAAAAATCTGAAGAGGGTTTGATTCCTGGAGCTCCTAGAGGAAGGGGTCTGTCCCCAGGAGAACCAGCAGGACCAGTGAAGACCTGCTTTTCTCTTTTTTGATGCTTCAAATCTCCAGTTACCAGAATCCACAGGCAGTAAAGGCCTGGCCCCACCCCGCACCCCAGAAGCCCTCCCTGTCGGGACCCAGCCTGTACTGACAGCATCTGTTAACCCAGGAGAGGCAGCTGTCTTTCTGCTTAGCAGTGGAGATGGCACAGGTGAAAGGTGACCCTCCTGAAACACCCCTGTCCCCAGCCCCCCTGGGACTTGGATACAGAATGTCTGGGGATCAGAGGGCTGATGTGCGGGTATCACTTTCCAGGATGGCAGGAAAACTTGTGGTGTGGCTGCCAAGCCCCCAGACCCCAGGCCTGGAGGAGTGGAGTTGGGGATGAGGGGCCAGAGCCAGGCAAGGAAATGGTGACCTGCCCAGGGTGCTAGAGGGAGCAGAGGGCAGAGCCCAGGGCCGATGCCCTTGCACCTGAGGGTCATTTCCAGCCGCGGCCTCAGGGCAGCCAGCTTATCAACAGGAGCCCAGGGTGTGAAGCTGTCCTGGCAAGAGTGAGCAGTTGGCTCAGGGTCCCTGGTCAGCTTTAGGCACAGGCTCTGTGGAGGTGGGAGGGAGGGGACCAGGTGGCACCATTTGGTATATTACAGGCTTCCAGCATTTGTTGAGAGCTTTCAATGTGCCAGGTACTGTCTCAGCTCATTCTATCTCTGGAGCAGGTACTGTCATTGCCCAGACTGTACAGAATAGGAAACTGAGGCCCAGATATGGTAATAACTCAGCCGAGTTCACACAGCTGGTAGCAGAACTGTGATCTGAACCCCTGCAGCGGCCTCCCAAGGGCATAACCCTAACCACCTCTCGCTCTGCTGCTATTCTGGGCCTTAGCCCGGCAAGTACTTCTACTGTCAGTAGCGTGATCTGTGGGGAATGTCGGGGTTCACTGTGAGACCGAAGGCGGGAACCACTCCTGCTTTTCTCTGCTGACTCTCCAGCACCCTGCACAGGGAAGGTGCTCGAGAGGAACTTGAAGGAACAAATGAGTGAACTAATCAATGAATCTTTGAATCCATCATGCCATTGGACTTCACTGGTCAGGGCACAGGGCTCCTCTCCTGCCCCCACCTGAGCCTAGCCACATCCCAGTGGATGCTGTTGTTGCCTTGGTAACAGTAGCAGCATCCAAGTCGGCGCCTCACGCAGGTGGCCCTGCCAGCTCCCTGGGTGTACCCTATTCTGGCTGTTGGTTCTGGGAGTATGTCACACAGGAGGCGGGAAGATGAACACACAGAAGTGTAAAAAGCACCCATGTGCACGTGTGTGCATACACACACACACACACACACACACACACGGTGTTCAGGGAGGGTCCCCAAGCTTGTATGAATGTGTGCCACTTATAGGCTGTTGGCCCACAGGCCTGTGAGAGAGGTACTCGGGTGGAGAGGGTGCTTTACATGCTGGAATCAGGTTCTGGATCGGGTCGGGTCAGGGGCGAGCAGCATGACCATGACCACGACCATGTAGGAACCCAGTTAGGGGGTCATGACGAGTGTGCCAGGCTCAATTTCCCAACCGGACGCAAAAGCAAGTCATTCAGCAAAGACTTTCTGGTTTGTGAATGATTTATAGGAAAAAAATCTTACAAAGAAAAATTGAATCACATTTAGTTAAACATTTGATAGATTCCTTTATTGGAAAGAATAAATTTGTATGAAAATGTGGAATGACAGGATGCTGGACGTGGGGAGGGGGAGCTGAGCTGGGGAGGTGGGCAGGCAGAAGGCTCTTGGTCTTGCCTCAGGGTGGCCCTTCAGCTCTGCCTGAGGGCTCACAGGACCCAGCCCCCTCCAGGGCCCAGTGCCCCCCTTGCTTTACCCCACCTCGGCCCTGGCCAATCTGCACTGTGAGTATAAGGTCAAGGGCTGCTATGCCAAGGGAATGTGTCCCTGGCACATAGAAGCAGCATAGTTGGTAAATGAATGGGTGAAAGAACTCACCCTTTGATGTCCCCCTGCAAAATTTCTAGCGAAAGAAACTCCCTTCTCTTCCCACATCTACTGGAAGGGAGTCCCTTCCTGGGCCTGGCCCCTGGTCAGAATCCCCAAAGCCCACATTCTGAGTGACATGAATCCCCAAAGCCCACATTCTGAGTGACATTCTTAGTGCCTGCGATGGAGTGGGAGGACCCTAGCCCTGGCCCCAGGTAGAGGAGGGCCACCTGGCTGACCAGCACAGGCAGGCAACTGGGCACAGGGTGGCACCAACAGCCCCGTTTGGATGTCTGAATTTAGAAAAGGGAGATGTCTTCCTGGACTTTTCCCTGGCTGAATCTGCTATGTGCAGATCTCTGTAGATCCAGGCTTGGGGAAGAGCAAGAGGGAAGCAGCTCCCATGGTGATCCTGGTTTCCGTGTGTTGCTGAAGGCTTGGGTGCTGATTCTCTCCCATGGATCCATGTCCATCCATCTTTCTTTCCAGTCCTACATGTACGTCAGGGCCCAGCTCAGACCACAACAAGGACAACACTTACCAAATACTTATCTTGTGCTGGGAACCATTCTAAGCCAATGTGTACAACTTTCACCCTTATTTCACCCATTGACCTATGCTATAGAGGCCATCCTTATCCCTGTTTTATGGATGAGAAAATCAAGGTACAGAGAGGTTAGGTAAGTTGTTCAGGGTCACACAGCTTTGCAAGTGGTGTAGTGCATTTCTTCTGCTTGTCCAGGTAGCCTTCCTTCTTCAGCTTCCTCTGTGAGCAGGGCCTCCCTGCTCTGACCTCAGACACCTGATTCTCCCGGTGCCAAGGCTCCTTTCCCAGGTGGCATGTACTTCAGTGTCGGGATCCCTGGCACAGACTTTTGCATCTATGATGCCAAGCTCAGGGCTTGGCCGTGGGGTGGGCTGAGTCTGTGAATGAAGGGGAGTGAGCCTGCGAATGATCCAGCAAAGTGGTTCGTGAAGAAGAAAGAAGAATGGAATTAGGCTTTTCCTCAGATGAATTCAGAGCCTGATGAGAAGTGTGCAAAAAGGGCCAGGGCTGGGCCTGGGCAGGGCTGGCCCGGTGGCCTGGGGAGCAGCCATCCCTCAGCAACACATATGCCACCATGTGCCAGCACTGGATTAACAGGCAGGAAGCAACTGGGGAATCATCACTTACAGAGCAGAGGCTACTGCCTGTGGGGCCAGGAGGGGTCAGCTGAAGAAGTGAGGGTGGCCTTCCTGGAGGAGCAGGAGAGGCTGGCACTGGCCCGGGAGGACTGGAGAGTGAGGTGGGGAGAGGACAGTGAGGTGGGGAGAGGACAGTGGTGGTGCATGACTGTAATCCCAGCGGCTCAGGAGGCTGAGGCAGGAGGATCACAAGTTCGAAGCCAGTATCAGCAACTCAGTGAGACCCTGTCTCTAAACAAAATATTTGTGGGGGGGGAGGGGTACTGGGGATTGAACTCAGGGGTACTCGACCACTGAGCCACATCCCCAGCCCTATTTTTTGTGTGTGTTTTATGTAGAGACAGGGTCTCACTGAGTTGCTTAGCGCCTCGCTGTTGCTGAGGCTGGCTTTGAACTCGCGATTCTCCTGTCTCAGCCTCCCTAAGTACTGGGATTACAGGCTATGCCACCGCACCCACCTAGCACTTGCCTAGCATGTGTGAGGTACTGGGTTTGATCCTCAGCAGCACATAAAAATAAATAAATAAAATAAA
Organism: Geosciurus inauris; assembly: GCA_004024805.1. Taxonomy (NCBI): domain Eukaryota; kingdom Metazoa; phylum Chordata; class Mammalia; order Rodentia; family Sciuridae; genus Geosciurus; species Geosciurus inauris. The sequence continues at coordinate 65,973 of PVHX01006638.1, read as the reverse complement.
GGTATTGTGTTCATCTACAACTAAAATTTTTTTTTTAAAAAAGGGCTGGGGTAGGCTGGGGTTGTAGCTCAGTGAGGCACTGGGTTTGATTCTCAGCACTGCATATAAATAAATAAATAGGTTCATTCACAACTAAATATATGTGTATTCTATATGTAATTATATAAATAATTATATAAATACATGTAATTATATAAATAAATATATGTGTATTCTTTTTAAGGGCTGGGGGTGTTGCTCAGTGGCAAAGCACCCCTGAGTTCAATCCCTGGTACCCTCTCCCGCAAAAAGAAGACGGTGGACGCTGAAAGACCAGAGGCAGGACCGAGCGTGGGATTAGGGGAACTGAGGACACAAGTGTGAGGGCTTGGGGTGCCTGCGGAGGGGAAGCAGAAGACCAGGGGGGCAGTGGAGACAGACGGTGGCAGAGGCCTCCACTTGAGGCCAGCATCGGGTGCCGTCTGTGCCACCACTTAAACACGTGTTTTGGGCTGGGAGTGTAGCTCAGTGGTAGGATACTTGCCTTGTAGGCATGAGATACTGGGTTCAATCCTCAGCACCACATAAAAATAAGGATATTGTGTCCATCTACAACTAAAATAAAAATATTTTTAAAAAAAACACGTGTTTTGAATTTCAATAAGTACTGAGAATATTGATTTTTAGAATTGAATTATGTTTTTAACACATTTCCCATTTTAAAAGCACATCATATCATTGCTAGAAATAGAAAATTGGACTGGAATGAAATGAACGGAACCATAAAAATGAACAAGGGAAAGGAAGCTAGGTGGCCGAGTCCCTGCGGATGGCACTCCCTTTGGGAAGCTGATCCCAAAGCCAGCTCCCTCTCTTTTGCAAAGAACAGCGTGAGGTGTTGAAGACACACCGGCATCAAACTGAGACCTTCTCCCTGCCTCCGTCAGGGGATGGGAAGGCAACAGGAGAGGCATGGCGTTGTGACCGTGCCCGTCAGTGCCATCTGCTGCCTGCACAGTGGCCTCCTGCCATCCGGGGCTCTTCTGTCTCCCCAGAGGCAGCACCCATCATGGCTGGTAGCTCCCGCCACAGGGACAGGAACCTTGGTCCCAGCACCGTGCCCGCCTGCCCTGGGCCAGGTCACAGCCACTGCTCCTGTCTTGCAGGGAACACCAACAGCATCTTTGCTCTGGACTACATCAGCGGGGCGCTGACCTTGAATGGCCTGCTGGACCGGGAGAACCCCCTGTACAGCCATGGCTTCATCCTGACCGTGAAGGTGAGACCCGGGTGGTGGCACCTGCACCCAGATGGAGGGCTGCCTGGGCTGGGAGGCCAGCCTCCAGCAGTGCCAAGGGCTCCGGCCTCAGGCAGAGGCCCTAGGAGTTCAGCACTTCTGCCTTCTCCCCGGCACTGACCCTGGTCACCCCCATGGGCCATGGGGTGACCAACAGTTACCAGGGCAGGCCTGCTGGGCACTTCACACCCACTGTCAACGCCTGCATGGGCCTGGAATTTTATCCCCACTTTAGTGACAAGGGGCACTTCCAGGTGCTCAGCCTGTCCCAAGCTTTCAAGTTCTCAGTTGCAGACACCTGGAATTCTCGAGTTTGCCCCATTTCTGGGGTTTTGTCCCATTGTCTAAGTTTTACACTTTCCTGGATTAGAAAATGCAGCACATTAGGGAGGGGACAGAAGCTGCTGGGGTCCCTGCCCTGGAAAGTGCAGTGGAGCTACAACCCCTACCCCAGACACCCCAGACACCTGCCACTCATGGCCAGTTTGTTTGTTTGTTTTTGGTACCAGGAATTGAACTCAGGGGCACTCGAGCACTGAGCCACATGCCCAGCCCTGTTTTGTGTTTTATGTAGAGACAGGGTCTCACTGAGTTGCTTAGCACCTCGCTGTTGCTGAGGCTGGCTTTGAACTCACGATTCTCCTGTCTCAGCCTCCCTAAGTGCTGGGATTGCAGGCTTGCGCCACTGCACCCGGCTTCATGGCCAGTTTTAATTAAAATCAATGACTTGCTGAGGCATTCCCTAGGAAGCCCATTTAGGGGTATGGATCCTGCCTGGGCCACAGGGGACCTCCCCAGCCCCAGCCATCAGTTAATAGGTGGGGGTGGTCCAAAGACTCAGGCTAGGGGCCCTGGGAAGGAGTCCTCCCATCGTTGTGGGAAGATGGGGCAGCCAGCCTGACCCTGCACCCTCCCTTGACCTTGATAGCCTGCAGAGATGCCAGTCCACCAGCCCGGCTTGCCCACAGCATCTTGCTGTCACATCAGATGCTCAGGTGTGTTGGAGGGAAGGAGAGGGGTGCCAGTGCAGCTGCCCACCCCAGCACCAGAACCCTGGCTCCTCCCTGGACTCCCCACCTGTGCTGTGTCCCTCTGGTTGAGGCTAGAGCTGCTCCTTAGTCTCCGCACCACCTCCAGCTCACTTTGGAATGCTGCGCTGCCTTTCCATCTTTTATACGGGGGTGGGCTCCCCAACCTGGCCGTGCATCTGATCCCCCTGGGGAGCCTCCGCTTGGGTCTCCCCCTGGGAGATGCCTCTGCCTCCCAGTCTCACCCAGAGATTCTGCTTCTGAAATTTGGGGTCAGAACTGGGAACAGGTATTTGGGGGACCTGGAGCTCTGGTCCAGTGGCTAGGTGCCCCAAGATTTGAATCAGTCCATCTATTTCTGTGTCCAACCCCCACTCTGAAACTATCAGCATTCAGTCCACAGCTGATGCTCAATTAAGTCTTGATCAGCCACTAGCACAGAAATTCTTGGCCTCAGTTTTATCATCTGCAAATTGGATAGACTCTCCATTTACCCCTCAATGAACCCCCAAATCTGTCCTTTCCTTCCTGTCCATCTCATCTCCTTGTCACTTCTAGAATCCTATTGCAAAGTCACTTAGTGTCTCTGAGCCTCAGTTTCCTTCTCGGTAACACAGGGATACTAAAGATAGAATTTTCTTCCTGGGGCTCTAGTGAGGATTAGATGAGATAATTTATATTACAGCAGTGTCAAACTTTGAGAAAGTCCTTTAAACTATAGCTATGACAGGGATTGTGGCCCTCTTTACCCCCGGTGGATGGTACTCTGTCTGCAGGGCACAGAGCTGAATGATGACCGCACCCCATCTGATGCCACTGTCACCACAACCTTCAACATCCTGGTCATCGACATCAACGATAATGCCCCCGAGTTCAACAGCTCCGAGTACAGCGTGGCCATCACCGAGCTGGCACAGGTTGGCTTTGCCCTCCCACTCTTCATCCAGGTCGTGGACAAGGATGAGGTGAGTCCCTGGAGCCCAGGGCCCATCCAGAGTCATTGCCCTGCCTGGGCTGTGCAACCTTGGGAGGGATGCCAGTGTCTCTGGGCTTCCCGGTCCTCAGTTATGAGATAGGAACAAACACTGCTGCTGATAAATAAGGCTACAAAAATTGATGATCTCTAAACTGTTACAGATGCCATCTCTACCCTGTACAAACATCCTAGCACATGCTCCAATATGTGGTATTTTATTTAAAGGTCATACGCATGGTCACTCTACTAATCTCATAAGTCTGTAATAAAGTCTGCACAAAAATTGCAATTGTAAGGTGAGTGTGGTGGCGTGCAGCTGTAATTCCAGTTACTTGGGAGGCTGAGGCAGGAGGACTGAAGTTGGAGGCCCTCAGCAACTTAGGCCCTAAGCAACTTAATGAGATCCTGTCTTTAAATAAAAATAGGACTGGCTGAGCATGTAGCTCAGTGGTAGAGCACCCATGGGTTCAATCCCCAGTACACCTCCCCCACCAAAAAAAGCAATTTTAGAAAGTAGAAATAAAGCATCAGTATACTTTCCCATACCCTGATGGGTCATCTCTGCCATGTGTAGGATGTACATGCCCCAGTTTAGAGGCCCCATATGAATGACCACCATGGCAGAAAGTCTGACTCCTGATTTTGGTATAGTAATGCCCTCGCCTTTTCCATGTGAGGAGCTTGCCCAGGGAACACAAGTGCTTTTAAGGGAATCCCAGACCATAAGAAAGCCATGAAGGGGCCCAGGAAGTCTATGTCACCTTGTTTAATGAGGTCTGCCCTGGGAAATAGGCAGAGCTGGAGAGAGACATGAAGGGAGAGACTGGGGTGCTGCAGCCTCTCCCTCACCAGCCCTGCTACCTGCTGTGCCATTGGCAGGGGTCCAGGTCTGCATGGGAATAGTTTGTGTCCCTTTAGACCCTCTCAGCCAGCCTGTTCCCTTGCCTGGTGCCCTGCCTCCCTGCCCCTCTGCAGGGGCCACATTGGCAGGACTTCTGTTCATTACCCAGGTTCCTGTCCTCCTCTGCTCAGGATTCTGTCAGGGACTCCAGCCTGGGGTATCTTCTTCACTGGTTGTCCGTGAGGGGCTCCGGCACTGTCCTTGATCCAGGCAACTTCTTCCCTAGGAGTCCCCTCCCCACTGGCTGTCTAGTAAACTGCTACTGGGCCTGCCCAGGAGCCCGCCTCCCTCACCCTTACCCAGCCCCAGCCAGCTGTGCTCAGCTGGACACACTGCCCCCAGGACTCGGACCTGTGCACAAGCCAGTCTCACCCCGATCACCTGTGCACATGTGCCTCGTCTCCTGCCTACGGCGTCCATGCCTGTCTGTCTGAGATAACTTGACTATGTATTGAACACCTACTGTCTACTAGGAACTAGGTTTGTCCCCTTGGGGGCATCAAGCATAACCATGGGCCCTGTCCCAAGGGGCCAAGTGTGTTTATACAGAGTATGTACATTTTAAAACATTTGCAAAAATGTACAATTTTTAAAAGAGATAAACAGGTATAAAAACAAATTACAATATTTTCTCACACCCCATTGAGTCATCTTGTACCTCCTGGAGTATAGATAGGCACGACCCTGTTAGAGATGACTCTGAAGCCAGGCGTGATGGCGCACACCTGTAATCCCAGTGCCTCAGGAGGCTGAGACAGGAGGATCACAAGTTCAAAGCCAGCCTCAGCAACTTAGTGAGGTCCTAAGTAACTTAGTGAGACTCCGTCTCTAAATAAAATATAAAAACGGGCAGGGATTGTAACTTAGTGGTAGAGCGCTTGCCTCGCATGCATGAGGCACTGGGTTCGGTCCTCAACACCACATAAAAGTAAATAAAATAAAGATATTGTGTCCATCTACAGGTAAAAACGATATTTAAAAAAAAAAGGGCTGGGGATGTAGCTCAGTGGTTGAGTGCCCTTGAGTTCATACCAAAAAAAACAATAAAATGTTTTTTAAAAATAGAGACTACTCTGACTGAGAACCTCAGAAAAAGGCCTCATCCTTCCTTGCATCCTTGTGTGCCCAAGAGGGGAGAAACCCGATCCCTGAACTGGGAGAATCAGGAAGGGCTTTGGCAAGAGATGCCTGGGGCCGAGCCCTGGGTGCGCAGGACAGCTGGCCTGCCAGGCTGGGTGGCCCACACGCGCCCAGAGACAGAAACCTGCAGATAGGACACAAGAATAGATAGTGACCCCTGCTAACAGCAGGGTTTATACTGTGGGGAGGTGGGTAGATGTGAGGCCAGGGACTTGGACTTGACCTTGGCAGGAACCCAGGAGGCAGGCAGCACAAGCCCTAGATGTACACAGCGCCTCTGTTTAAGTCCAGACTTGCCATTTACTAGCCCTGGCTTTGGGCAAATTAATGGCCCTTTCTGAGCCTCGGTCCACTCATCTGTTCAAAAAGAAATACAAGAGCGTGTGTACCTGTCAGTTTATACTGTAGGAACCAGCTAAGCCCAACGTCAAGTTCATTTCTCACTTGGACCTTGTCTGGCACAGGTCCGCAAGGGAGGCGACTCTGAGTGGTCACTTGTGTGCAGTCTGCGGTTCCGACGGCACTCCCATGGGTTTGGATAGGGTGCGGCGGGGTGGGGTGGCAGAGGCTGAGCACCAACTCTGCTCTGCTCCATCCCAGAGTGGCCCCGACTTCTACCCAGTGGCCAGAACTGGCTGTGTCCCTATGTCGGTTCCAGAGGCTGGGATGTGGGAAGGTGGCTACATCTTTACTTCTGCCACCAGGGAGGTGGAGAAGAGATAAGTGGGCAGGGCTTAGCATAGCAGCTGCCACACAGAAACCTTACCCACTGTCACCGTCCCCCAAGCTACAGCTCCCCCACCCTGTCCCAGTCCAGAAAGTGTCACCAACAGTGAGGCCAGAACTGCAGGCCCTGTTTACTGAGGCTCCTGTGTGAACTGTCTGCAGGAATGCTGAGGGGAAGCCGCACACCTGCAATCCCAGCGACTCGGGAGGCTGAGGCAGGAGCAAGAGTTCAAAGTCAGCCTCAGCAGCAAGGCCCTAAGCAACTCTGCGAGACCCTGTGTCTAAATAAAATATAAAAAAGGGCTGGGGATGTGGCTCCGTGGTTAAGCGCCCCTGGGTTCAATACCTGCTACCCAAAAAAAAAAAAAAAAAACCGAATCCCAAAAGGGAGTCCGGCCCAGCCTGCCCCTAGAGATGGCTCCCACCTAGGCACAGCCCTCAGCACACAGGACACCCATGCACTCAGGGACCACTGGAGCCAACACGGACTTCCCCTGTGTGTGCTCCATCGCTGCTTTCCCCAGGGAGGTGGCCTATGTCTCTCTAGGGACCCACTTCTCCAGGACACGGGGATGAGCAGAGAGGAGGACTAGGAAGGAGAGGCAGCACCCAGGTCCACACTGCCCCACCCTAAGGTCATCTGGGCCATCCCATCCTCCCACCTCTGAGTGGGGCTATCCCCAAACCACAGCAGCCCCACCTGGGCTCCTTCCTCTGCAGGAGCGCAGGAGTCGCTGGCTCAGTCCAGCCCGCTCCTTGGCATTGCCCATCTCTCTGCAATCTCCAGAACTCTGAAGGGATTCAGAACTGGCCAGGGAAGAGCCCCCGAGGCCAGGTTCCAAATGTCAAGGAGACGCCACTGTGTCTGAGGGCCAAGCCAGGCGGGCTCAGCCGCATGGCCAACAGCCGCATGGCCAACAGACAGAAGGCACAGGCCGCAGGCGCTTGGGCGTGGCCCAGTGTCCAGAATCTGGGGAAAAAACGAAACCTCTGAGGAATCCACGCAGATGTTGGAAAAGATCTTTAAGGGCCCATAGGTGGGAGCCTTGCCTGGATTTGCTCAGCAGAGTCACCCTACACCTCCCGTACTGCCTGGAACCTGGGAGGCACACACTGTTGAGTGACAGTGCCTTTGAAACTGAAAGTAGCAACAAAGTGGCCCAAGGCTTTTACTGGATGGATGACCTCAAAAGTCCATTGGGGGCAGTAGAGAGTGCTGACCTAAACAGAAAAGGAAGGAGGAAGCAGTTGTTTAACCTCTCAGTCAGAACTCTGTGGCAGTCATTCCTAATTAGGATGCTAATCAAACTCACAAAAACTAGATGATTGCCGGGCAGTGGCGCACACCTGTAATCCCAGCACTTTGGGAGACCAACACAGGAGAATCACAAGTTCAAAGCCAACCTCAGCAACGGCAAAGTGCTAAGCAACTCAGTGAGAGCCTGTCTCTACATAAAACACAAAATAGGGCTGGGGATGTGGCTCAGTGGTCAAGTGCCCCTGAGTTCAATCCCCGGTACTGAAAAAAAAAAAAAAAACAAACAGATGATACTTGGAGCTCCCCCCAGATCTAAGATTCCGCACAGTCTCTAAATCTCACGCTGTGCCAGACCATGCAAAGGTGCTTGAAAGAGACTCTTTCTCTCTCCCAAGGACTCCATCACATTGTCAAGTCTCTCTGAGTAATTTCTTCTCTTTTGCCAGGCTATAGAAAACTCAAAAGAAGCCAGGAAAGAAAGGGATGGGGTGGGCTGAAGCCATTTGTATTGTGTGACAGTTGAGATGCAAATAGATGGTTGTGATGCAGAATGGGGGGAAAAATCTCTGCAGGCACAGGCTCTGGAAGCCAGCCTGGGTACCCTGCTCACCTCAGAGTTTCAAATTAAGGACTGCAGCTCCCTTCCCCTGTGCCCAGCGATTTCTTGTCTCCCTCAGTGCTCTGGGAGCCACGGTAGATAAACAGCACATTCACCCACTAGGGTCCCCACCTGTCCTCACCCCTGCCTTGGCTTCCTCTGGTGTGGGCAGCTTGCCTGGCCTGGCCACCTGGCTGCAGCCCTCCCCGAGTCGCCTCCTACCAAGCCTGGGAGCTGATGGGCCTCCAGCCTCCTGTTTCCCCATCTGCACAAAAGGGAGGGCTCCTTGGGATGGTTGGAATTTTTTGCTCAGTTTTTCTAAAAATCTCTCTTGTACTCAGAGGACAGTGGATTATCTGTGTTTTGCATGCAGAGACAGAGGCCAGGTTTAGAACCCCGCCCCTCTGGGGGCTCCACAAGTAGCAGGGAGGGATTTTGTTTATAGATAGTTGGTGCAGTGTGTGGGACCCCTCCAGCTTTACCAGAGAACCAAAAATGGACAGTGTGTCCCCTCCATCAGGAGAAGACCTTTATTTCCACCTCATTCCTGGCCACAGTTTCTCTGAACACATTTGCTGCTATACTTGAGGGCATTTGTAAAAAATGTTTATTTGCTCTTTTTAGTTATACATGACAATAGAATGTCTTTTGATATATCATACATACATAGAGTATAACTTGCCATTCTTGTGGTTGTACATGGTGTGGAGTCACACTGTGTATTCATATGTGAACATAGGAAAGTTAGGTCAGATTCATTCTACCATCTTTCCCATTCCCATCCCCCCTCCCCTCCCCCCATTCCCTCCTCCCCCAATTCAGTAAACCTCCAGTCCTCCCCCACCACCACCTATTGTGAGTCAACATCTGCAAATCAGAGAGAACATTCAGTCTTTGGTTTGGGGGGATTGGTTTATTTCATTTAACATGAGAGTCTCCAGTTCCATCCATTCACCAGCAAATGTGATAATTTCATTCTTCTTTATGGCTGAGTAATATTCCATTATGTATATATACCACATTTTCTTTATCCATTCATCTGTTGAAGGGCATCTAGGTTGGTTCCATAGTTTAGCTATTGTGAATTGAGCTGCTGTGAACATTGGTGTGGCTGTGTCACTGTAGTATGCTGATTTTAAGTCCTTTGGGTATATGCCAAGGAATGGGACAGCTGGGTCAAATGGTGGTTCCATTCCAAGTTTTCTGAGGAATCTCCACACTGCTTTCCAGATTGGTTGCACCAGTTTACAGTCCCACCAGCAGTGTGTGAGTGTAACTTTTCCCCCGCATTTGAGGGCATTTTTTGCAGAGGCGAGAGATGGTGGTGGAGAACATCTACCCCCACTCCCAGAGAGGCCTCTGCTGCTCAGTTCTGCTACTCCTGGGAACTGGGATCATGTCAGAAACACCTTCAGATCTCATGAATGTGTGGGCCTCCGACGTTCCTCAGGGATGATAGTGAAATTTAGGCAGGCGGGGAAATCATTCATTGATTCAGCAATCATTATGTACCTACGAAATGCCTGCCCTATTGTGGGTTATGAGAGGTTACACTGAAGACATAGCCTGCTCTCTAAGGGCTTAAATTTCATTCTGATACAGAAGGCCAAGGAGAGGGCTGGGGTTGGGGCTCAATGGTGGAGCGCTTGCCTAGCATGTGTGAGGCACTGGGTTCGATCCTCAGCACCACAAAGGCAGGCAGGCAGGAAGGAAGGAAGGAAGGAAGGAAGGAAGGAAGGAAAGATGGAAGGAAGGAAGAAAGGGAAGAAAGAAGGAAAGGAAGAAAGCAGGCAGAGGAGGAAGCCTCAGCCCAGTGCAGGCAAAAGAACTCCAAGGACACAAGTGAGCGATGGGGCAGGAGCAGCGTTTTCCACCCAGTGGCCCAGGAATGCCTTCCAGGAAGGCATCCATTGAGGGGGGTGTGTGTGGTGGAGGTGGCTACACAGAGCTGGGAAGGAAGAACCTTCCAGCAGCAGGTGCTCCCCTGCAAGATGTGGAAGTCCCCACAAGGGAATGGCCTGGCATTTTTCCAGCAGTAGGAAAAAGACTGGTGGGACTGGCTGGGGCTAGGAGCGGGGAGACCGAGGCTGCCGCCTTCATCAGAGGAGGCTGTCAGCCATGGAGTGCTTTTTCCTGTTACTGTGGGACCCAGGAGTTGACAGCTGACATGGTCTGGCTCACCCTTTCTTAAGGAGCCCTCTGACTGCTTTGTGGAAAGGGGGCTCTCGGGACCAGAGGCCAGGTGAGGAGAATAGGAGGTCTCCTGCAGGGGAACCTTGCCCAGCTCCCATGACCACCTGCTGCAGCCGGCAGGGCTTCCTAGGGGCCTGGCAAATCCCTGCAGCTTGGCCTCTTCCTCAGATGACGTTTGTGAGAAGCCCGAGAACCCATAGCTGTCTCATAATGAAATTCTCAAAGTCCAATAGAACCACCACTCAGAACTCTTGCCGGGAGGACCCTAAGCCTCTGGGACAAAGGCTGTCTAATTTACACTTGACCTTAGCCGAAAGGCGGAAAAGCCATGAGGCTCGCTGATTTAAAGTCAGCTCAGGATTCTGAACTCCAACCCAGCCTTCTGCTATGGGACCTGCCCAGGCTGCCCAGAGAGGTGAAGGGGCTTCCAGATCTACTCTGTCTGGACTTCAGGTCTGATTGCCAGAGTCCTGTCCCGACTCTACCTGGTGTCTACCTCTGGGAAACCAGGGGTCTTGACCACTCTACAAATCCCAACGCTGTCGTCCAAGAGGACCTGGGAGCTGCCTCTGGTGTGACCATTCCATGCCTGACCGGCCTGTAGCAGAGGAGCCCACCCCCACTGCACTCATCCGCCTAGGTATTTATACATTTGATGTCACCTGGATGAGAGAGGCATCTGGTTAGAAATAAAACTAAGGACTTCGAAGCCAGACTGCTCTGCCACTTTTGATCTGTATGACCTTAGGGGACTTATTTATTCTCTGATTCCATTTTCTTATCAGTGATGGTAGCTCCCCCACCGAGCTGTTGGAAGGTAAAATGAGTTCATATTTGTATTTAGAACAGCTTCTGGTTCATAAAAAGCACTCTTTGTACATTGACTGTTGGGATTATCGTCCCCGGCCTGGGAGATAGGTCTGTTTAATTTGCCTTTTTCAGAGAGGAAGAAGGTTCAGAGAGGGTAAGGGGCTTGCCCAAGATCATACAGCCAATGGATCAGAGACTTGACCTTGAACTCTCAATCCTGTATTTTGCATGTGCCATGGAGCTTCTAATTTGTAGACAGAGCCCCCATTCTCTCCCATCTCAGTTTTCCAAACCATGTTGATTCCCACTTCTGCACTGTGCTGAGGAAATGAGTCCCAGTAGTAACATAGTCTTGAGGAAGTACACTCTGCTAGACTCACGCCAGCTCTGCTTGGGCCCTTTGGAAGAAGTTTGAACCCTGGTCCCTGTGGGGGAAGCCAGCCTCCTCTAGGGTGAGGCAGGTCATCTCCTGGGATCCCTTGGAAACACAGAGTTAAGAATCAAACCCCAGGACTTTGGACCCACCAGGCAAACCACTCAAAGATTTGGTGTCTTCCAGGGAGTGGCTCCACCCACCCCAAGGGCTGGGAGGGAGGGAGAAGAGGGAGATAAAAGAAGGGACCTCACCATAGAGGTGAACAGGGACGCATCTGCCAGGAGCTCATTCCTGTTTCAGGCAGATGACACCATTTATTTGTTTGAGGGGCATAGGGGGAAAAAACCAGAATTACCCACCTCCCCAAGGAGAAGACAGCACCGAGTAAATAAAAGAAAGCAAATGACAGGTAGAAAAAGCTGCATTCCAGAATGTGGGGTTCATTTGTGTGGAGTTGAGGGCAGCAATTTCAGGGACAGGGAGGGGAGGCTGTTCTTCTCCTGCTAATCTCAGACTTTATTTTTATCCATCAGTCTCATTTTCCATTCCATGTGTGTTCCAGGCCTGTCAGGGAGCCGCAGCCTGCAACCTCGTATTTATTTAAATTTATTTTCACACTTGTTCCTGTTAGCAGGTTTGTCCAGGCTGCGAGGTCTCTGGGCCCTCCCCACGTGGCCCTGCAGAGGATGGGATCTTGCTTCAGGCTCCTGTGGGGCCGCTCCCAGGCTTCCTTCCAGTCCAGGGGTTCACGGGGCAGGTAGACCACTGACCCCCCACACCCCTACAGGCACCCATGACCCCGGATGGAGAAGAATCTGCACCTCTATTCCCACTAACGGGCTGCACTGTAAGCTTCCCTTTCATTACCCATGGGTGTAAAAGCAAGCCACCGCTGATTATATAGCAGTGTCTGTGACTTTGACCCCAAGAAAATCGCAAGTATTTTCATATCCCATTGGCAGGAATCTCAAAATGCTGTTTACAGCAGAGGTCAGACCTGCTGCTAGATCTCATGGTTTGACGCATTCCAAAGCTCACATGTGACGATGACACCTTTTTAAAAGACTTTTTGATAACTACGTTTCTAAATAATTGGTTGATTTTGTGGTCTCTTTGATGTTATGCAATTTAAAGCATTATAAGGCCAGGCATGGTGGCGCACGCCTGTAATCCCAGCAGCTTGGGAAGCTGAGGCAGGAGGATTGCATGTCCAAAGCCAGCTTCAGCCACTTAGCAAGGCCCTAAGCAACTCAGTGAGACCCTGTCTCTAAATAAAATACAAAATAGGGCTGGGGATGTGGCTCAGTGGTTAAGTGACCCCTGGGTTCAATCCCTGGCACCAAAATAAAGAAGGACAGAAAGGAAAAAAGAAACCAAACTCTAGAAGCAGAGAAGAGAGGTAGGGAGGAGTGAGGACAGGCTGGCCGCGTTTCATGGGGGCAGAAGTGGCAGCCTACACTTTCTACAGGTGCACGATTACCCCATTACCCAGGATCTGCTTTCCCCTCCACTAGGCATGTGGCATCCAACCCGCACCTCTCCCCAAGAAGTGCAGCCCAGACGACTCTGCAGAAGCAGCAAAGTTTATTGAGGAAATAGGCACACGGGCCAATCGATTGGGGTCAGCTCTCCTTTCCTTCAGATAGTGACCCCGAAGTGAGGGTTTCAGAGGTTATTATAGGGTGGGCAAGTTACATGACTTGGGAAAACAGGATTTGGCAAATATTCAACCTATAGTTATTTACAGTTCAACCGTGGTGGCGCCTCCTCTTGTCCCCTTTCAGTTCCTGGAACTTTAAATTACTGGCCATGGGGTCTGGCAGCTTGTGTTTGGCCCCATCCGTGAGAAGCAAGCATAGCATTTAATCACAGAAGCACAAAGAGCAGGTTAGCAGATACATACAGGCCTGAGCCAGAGTGACTCCATTTTGAGTTTGGATTTTACAGGCAGATCACTGGGATCTGGCTAGAAATTGCCCACTGCCCACTGAATCCTGGCAGGAGGTAGAAAGGGAGTGGGTAGAATGCACCCCAACATGCTGCACCTCTCACCCAGCTTGTGACCTCATGAGTGAAGACAAACAGCGAGGATATAGGGGCGAGGGCTCCCATCCAGGGAGCAGCCGAGGCAAGATGTACAGGGAAGTGGAGGTCAGAATCCCCTGCCCCATGCCCAGGCCCAGGTGCCCATCTTGGCTGCTCTTATTTCCAGAAGGAAGTGCTTCTGGGCATTCTGTGCCATCGCTGGGGTTATGTGTCCACCCACATCAATGTCCACACATTCAGACTTGCTGCTGCCCGGCTGAGCATCTCTCCCAGGGCAGAAATAGGCAAGGCCTATTTCCCAAGGCCTCTGCTGCCCCATAGCTTCTGCTTATATGTCTAGGGCTCTGGGAAAATATCTCTTGCCTTTAAAGGCAATTGGTTCTGGGCAGGAGGCGGGGGAGCAGGACGCCCCCATCCTCGTGGTTTCCCATTAATTTCTCCCCAGCTGCCTTATTACCATGATGATTATTCAGATTCTTCTTTCCCCTGCAGCATCCCATGGGGTATTCCTCCTGGCAGGCTAAGCGCCAACCTCCCTGAGGACCAGAGGGTAACTGAGTCTCCTCTGTACATGTCATTAGCATGCAGTTGACACCAAGCCCCCAGTCCCGGTTGGGGATCTCATAGTGACAGCGCCCACCCCTCCCCCCCTTCTCACCCTAGTCTCTGTGGTTCCCAGTCCCAAGTCCCCTCTGATGACTGGGGTTCATCCCTCATGTTGGATTTGGGGAGCTGTGCCCCTTGCCTGCCCCTGTCTGGTTGTCTCCTTCCCCGTGCACCCCCACCCGTGCTCCTGAGCAGGACTGGCACAGTTAGAAGTAGTGGGGATCACTTATCCGTGGAGTCACATACCCTAAAAGTAGCAGCCGGCCTTCCTGAAGAGCCCTGTGGAATCAGAAAAGCAGAACTGGCAAACCTCAGCCTCCTCCCCTCCCTTCTTCACCATCTCTGTGGCTCAAGTCCCCCGTGGTGCCTCTTCCCTGTGAGCATTGGTGAGCCCAGTTTCACCCCAGAAAGTGGTTTCTTCCTGTAGCTCTCCGCACTCCTCCTGTCCCCGCCCTGCCCCCTGCTCTCCCTGACAGCGCTAGATGTCCCTTCTCTCCAGTCTTGAAGTAGGGGGAGCGCAGCTCAGTGGGCCTTGTGCCTTGGGTTCCCCCCATCAGGGCAATCACAGGCCATGACATATCCTAATCAGCAAGTCAGAGGAACTGCAGGGTCCCGCTGGGCAGCTGTGGTGAGGTTGGGCTACTGGGAGGGTGAGAGCCTGCTCCCAGAGCCCACGCAGCCCCTTCTGGGGCTCCTGCCAACTGTCCCCAAAATAGAATGGTGCAGGGTGGGGGCAGCGGGGCAAGGCCCAGCACCGCAGCGTGACTCATGAAGGCGCAGGACAGACCTCCCTCCCCCACACCAGGCCTCCATCTCTCCATCTGTTACAAAGGAATTCATTCAAAGAGAATCAAGAACAAGGAGTTGACATCGAGGTGGGCATCCACCTTCATCCCTGGCGAGAAGGTGCAGATCGTGGCTTCCTCAGCTTGGTCCCGCCAGCACCCGTGTCGACAGGCACACAGTCCTGCTGCTCTTTACACATGAGCAAAACTGGGCTCAGAGAGGCAGCTCTCTGTGGAAGGTCACAGAGCACAGCGAAAGATAGCCAAGGGCCACCAAGCACACAGCGTAGTGGGCACCCATGTTCCTGGACAGGGGAGAGAGGTGCTCCAGGGACTCTCGCATTGGGTAGGAAGTGGGAGTCTGTTCATCCCTCATTTACTCATCAAGTACCTACTCGGCCCAGGTGCTGTTCTCAGTACCACCCGCCACAGAACACCACAAAGCCCAGCCCCTGGGCAGCCTGTGTCCCTGTGGTGGAGAATAAAGAGACAAATGCCCATGGAGGCAGGTGGGGAGGACTGGCCAGGATTGAAAGAACGCTGGGCTGGGCTTAGGGAGGATTGGGAGCGGGCGAGACAGCCAGAGGAGGCTTCTCCAAGGAGATGACAGGAGAAGGGACTTCCGGTAGTAAGGGTCAGGCCCCGTGGAGCTTTCTGGGGGGAAAAGCAAATTCACAGATCTGGGGCAGGGTTCTCAGAGAGGACAGGAAGCTGGCTGAGCGTAATAAGCAAGGAGTGACTGAAGTGTCAAGGGGACGTGCCATGGAAGCTACCCAAGTGCCCGTCAATCACGGGTGGGCAGACAGAACAGGCGCTTCCACCCAGGGGGATGGCACCTGGCTGTTATAGGGTGACACAAAGGCCATGCCCTGTGCAAGTCCATCTGTGGGAAGTGTCCAGAAGAGGCACATGGTGGGCAGAGGGTGGGATGCTGGGCCTGGCGGTGCAGGGAATGGCTGCTTAATGGACACAAGGCTTCCTTTGGAAGCCATGAAAATGCACAGCACAGCCCAGTGAATATAGTAGACACCATTTGTTTGCATACTTTAAAGTGCTTAAGATGATGACTTTTCAGTTATATGAAATTTACCTTAATTTTTAAAAAAGATGCTCTTGCTGCTAGGGGTGGGTGACTAGGTGTGAAGGAAGGGGTCGTGACGAGGAGGTGACAACCTGGGTTCAGATGGGGCGCAGTGGTCCTTGGATCAGGGAGGTTCTGAGAGCGTGAGCAGTGGTCCCACACTGTATCTGTCTTAAAGGGATGGTCAACAGCGGTTGCTGAGAGTTCGACGTGGGGGGGGGGGGCTGGGAGTTCGACGTGGCTGTACAGGCGCTTGGCCTGTGCTCATGCCTAGGTTGTGAGGGTGATGGAGTGCGTGGTTAGCTCTCATAGGATCCTGTTTGACGTGGTTGTTAGACATCCAGATGGAAATGCCAGCAAGGTGGATGAGGTGTCCTGGTGGATGTCCAACAAGTGGCTCTGGGGTCAGGAACACTGACTTGTATCATTTGGTGAGCTCTTCGGTGTAAATGTTCCACCGTGGCCAATGTCAAGAGACTGACGTGACTTTAGTAGCTCTCCTAGGCTCCAGAAATCGAACGAGAGGCTCTGTGTGGGTCTTGGCTGCGGAAATGGAAGCTGCCAGCGTCTACGTGGAGTTTAAAGCTATGAAGCTATGGTATGGGTCCAGCTGGTCTCACCTGGAAAGGGGGATGGCCAGAGTGGAAAGGAAGAGGGCTGAGCAGCCCTGGGGACCCTGATGTTTCACCTTAGGGGAGAAGAGGCCTGGAAAGGAACAGCCCTAAGGGAGGGGGAGCAGGCGAGAGGTGCCGAAAGGCAGAATGATTAAGGCATGAGGGGGTGGGTGTGCAGGGAGAGGGGCAGGACTCAGAGGATGGGGGGCCAGAGGTCCTGACATCTATCAATAGTCACAAATTAGCATATGCCTCTGTGTTTACTTTTCTATGTGAAGTAGGATGATTGGTTTCAATCGCCCCCATTAGGGAATGTTCCACCTGCCAATCTGTACTGAGCACACAGGCCAGGCTTAAAAAAAAAGTCCACTTGGCCCTACAGGGCAAGGCTGGGGGTGGGACTGTGCTTAAAGACGCCAACCCCTAGGGTGGAGTGAGGACCCCATGGATTCCAAAGGCATTATGCTGAGCAAAAGAAACCGGTCTCCGAATGCTACTGCCCCATGATTCTAGAACATTCTCAAACAGCTTAGGAGCAGAGAACAGATCCGTGGTTGTCAAGGGTTAGGGTGACAGGGCAGAGGGCGGAGAGCAGCTACAAAGGGGTAGAACGAGGACGTGTTGAGGGGTGGTGAACTGATCTGTGTCCTGGTGGTGGGGGAGGTAGGTGACAAGAATCTGTTCTTGTGTTAAAATTCATAGAACTGAGCCAGGCACGGTGGCGCATGCCTATAATCCCAGCAGCTCTAGAGGCTGAGGCAGGAGGATTGCAAGTTCAAAGCCAGCCTCAGCAACTTAGCAAGGCCCCAAGCAACTCAACAAGACCCCTTCTCTAAATAAAATATTAAAAAAAGGTCTGAGGATGTGGTTCAGTAGTTGAGTGCTACTGACTTCAATCCCCAGTAACCGCCCCCCGCCCAAAAATTCAAAGAACTCTATACCAAAATGTCAATTTTATGGCTCGTTAATTTAAAAAGTAAATTATGATATATTGAAGATGAAATGAGAGGTAGCCACATCAACAGCACTCATGGTGGCTGCTAGTCTTGATAGCACCATGCTCCTCATCACTGTTATAAATCATCAAGCATGTCACAGACACCCTTTTAGGCAGCCAGAAAGGTAGGCTGGTTGGCCTTGAATGCCACTAGAAGTTTGAACCTAATTCAGGAGGCATTTGGGAGCCAGTGATGGTTCTTGAGTGTGAGTGATAGCCTCAGAGTTGTGCTTTAGGTTGATTAGTCCAAACACTTGGAGAATGGGGATAGGGACTCAGGCTGAGGGTGGGGAGCACAGATGGGTAGGGACTGGGCCCAGGTCAAGCCTGCTTGGACATGGGGGTCTGTGGAAAAGGCAGGGCTTAGGATGAGGGTGGGGTTTGGACTTTTAGCAATGGGAGTGACGGAAGTTTGAAGGGCAGCGGGGGAGGGCCTAGACGAGGGGAAGATGTGAGCTGCTCCCACCTGCCACCACCACAATGGGCCTTCTTGGTTCCGTCTGTGCCGCCACTGAGATCCTCACCTGAACGCCTCCAACCTCCCTGTCTCTGAATCTCCTCTTCTCCGTCTCTCCCTCCGCTTCCCTCCTCTGTGTCTCCATCTGCATCTTCTGATTTGATTCTCACACCATAGCCGCTGTGTGGCCACACACGTACACCTCCAAAGGTGTCCAGTAGGAGGGTCCCATGCAGGAAGCCACCCATGCCCAGAGGCAGCGAGGGTCCTATAAGGCTGTCTCCAGGCATGGCTAAACCTTCACCTGGAGCCTGCATCCTGTCCCAGCCCAGAACCCCTCCCCTGGGACATCTGTGGTGCCTTTGTTGGTGGGAAAGGGGCAGCTCTCCCTGGCAGAGGGCTTGGAAGGGGAGTGTGGTCACCCACTCGCCCTTGGCTCCTGGGACACTGGGTTCACAGCCTCCCCTGGCAGTGGGATCCCAGTTTGAACAGCAACCTCAAGAGGACAGTTTGCTAAGTTCACAAAGCAGGTCAGCTCCAGGGCTGTCTCCCTCTAGCCCGATGTGCCCTTCTCAGGACGATGGGCTTACAATAAGAAGACAGGTAGGAGGGACACTGGTGTGATTAACAGCTGGCAGTGTCCCCTCCTGATTTCCATAAGGCGTTGAGATGTCTTTGTCTTGCCATGCATTTTTCTCTCTGTGGAAGTAGCTTCCTCATGTGGAGAGATGGAGGCGGAGCCTTCCAAGTGGGAGAGCCAGGCACCTTGCCCATCCCTGCTCTGTGCCGAGGCCCTGGCTAGAGAGCAGAGGGCTGGACACTCACCTCTGCCTGCAGCAATCCTACCCCACTGGCCGTGCATTCCTCCCCAGAAGGGCCGCTCGTGGGATGTGGGACAGTTCCGGGCCTGTGGCAGATCAGGATGTACATCTTTCCCCCTGCATTGGGGTCTTTCTGCATCTCTGAGAACACTCACACCTCACTTTAGTTCCCCACCAAAACCACAGCCAAAACTCAGGTGCAGAGTTTGCTAGTCGGGTGGCCGAGGAAGGGATTGAAGCCGGGTGTGTGGAGGTGCCGTGGGGAGCGGGTTGGCAAATTCTGATCTGAAATTTGGCCACCGGTGCAGGGAGGCCAGCCCAGGGTTACAAGACAGAGGCAGAGTGAAGGAACTGTTAGAAGTTCCACATGGGGCTGGAACCTTCCACACGGGATCCTATGCTAGATGGGGAGAGGGAGGAAAGGGACATGGCTCACTTCCTGGGGATCATGAGGGTGGAGGTCTAGCTTGGTGTTCTCAAATTAAGATCTGGGGACTCATAAATCCTATGTGCTTCCTCTGTCCTTCACACATGAATGACCAGCCCAGAAGCCTGTAGCAGCAGGCAGCTCCTTTGCTGGGGCTAGGAACATCCCCATGGCCCCTGGGTCTGCCACATAATGCTCATCCTCTGCCATGCCCAAGGAGGGCCTTGCCCCCAGCCACACCCGCTAAGGCCACAGCACCGCACTAAGCGCCCACCGGGCTGAAGTCTTTGATCCCTAAAAGTCCAGGGTAGCCCAAATATGAGAATCTCACCAGAAATGGCTATTCGCTTGGGGCATAGAAATGGGGCTGGAATGGCTAGTCCATTTCCGCTCTGGAAATGGACACAGTGAACTTCACCATATCCTGGCAGCATAGGCGGGACCTCCAGCCAGCAGACGGGACCCACTCAGCAGCCGTGTGCCACCCTCACTGGCAGAGGACCAGCACTTTATGTGTGTTTCCTGTGGGGGTCAGAGCAGCCTTTGGGAAGCTCACCCATGGGAAACTGGGTGCTCAGAGGAGACAGACAAGGTGTGAGGAGTAGCTGGGTTTGGAAGTGTGAGATTCCCACAGTGCACTGGGGCGAAGGACTACGAATTAGGGAAAACTGAATTCAAAAACACCTGTCCCTCATTTGGTTTAATGCGAATACCCAATGCACATCATAATTCATTTCCCAGAAGAGGGAGGGGTGTGCAGTGCAGGTGAGGAGCACCTGCCCGCCTGGAGCCCGTTCGGCACGCGGATGATGCACACGTCCGTCCGTGATGAAAATGACGGCTCTCTAGCATTCTTCCTCTAAAGTGCCAGCTGCCAATCGGATTGAATTAGATTTCACAGGGTTTTTTGCAATACATGGAACTCACCAGCAAATTACTCTTAAAGAGGGAAAATCAATCATTTGGAGCAGAGATAAGCTGAAGGCAGGGCAGCCTGGGATTGATCCTAGCTGTGCAGGTGTGTGTGGAATTCCACAGATAACCTGGGAAGCTGGGGTGGGGGGCAGCAGAGAGTGGTAAGAAGGGGGGCAGGGAGCAGAGAGGGGGCTGGAGGGGAGGAAGGGGTAGAAGGAAGGCAGAGAGGGAGAAATACAGAAGAGAACAGCCGAAGGGGAAGGAGAAAGAGGAGGGACAGAAGGATAAGGAGCGACGAGAGGGAGGGAGTCCTGGTCCCTTTGGGCTGCTCTAGTGAACTGTCGTAGACTGGGTGACTCGTGAACATCAGAAACATTTCCCTCATTCTGGAGATGGGAAAGATCAACCTGCTGACAGATTCAGTGCCTGTTGAGAACTGGCTTCCTGGTTCCCAGATGGCCATTCTCACTATGTGTCCCCATGTGACAGACAGAAGGGGCAAAAGTCACTCTGGGGTCTCTATAAGGGCCTTGGTCTCATTCATGAGGACTCTGCCTTCACCTAGTCACCTCCCAAAGGCCACCTTCTTGGGGACTTCCATATGTGAATTTGCAGGGGACATGAGCAGCCCCGCAGAGGAGGGGAAACAGAGGAAGTAGAGAGAAAAGAGAGGCAGAGGGGCAGCAGAGAGGCCAGGAGAGAGCGGAGGAACAGAGGGGAAAGCCTGGGCTGGAAGGAAACAATTTAAAAGACATCGGGTGTTAAAGGACCCAGAAAGAATAGCCCAGTCTGAAATTTCCATTTTGCAGAGCAGGAATTTAAGACAGAGAGAAAAAAGGGCCTTTATCAGTCACACAGGGATCAGTGTCAGCCCCATGAAAGCCAGAGTCTGACCTCAGACCCAGGCTGTTCCAGGACCCAAACTACAGAGGAGCCCTGGAGGGGTCAGTGGGCTGATTCCCAAAGCAAGGGCGCCTCCCTCTCTCCTGCAGGCCTAAAAGTGTGCCCAGATCCAGTGGAGAATGGGAGACTCTGAGCCACTCGTGGCCAGACAGGCTGGAATGCAGAAGAGAAAGGCAGCAGGGTTGCTACCAACCGACCTAGGCTTCATCGAGTCCCTCGCGTGAACTTAGGGACACAGAGACAGTGACCTCCACAAGGCTTCTTCTGTTGCCCTCTGGCCTCTGACATTGTAGCAGGCAACCTCCAGGCACAGTACACAGCTGCCGCATGGAAGCCGCAGGTGCCTCCTCGTGGTGCCTCAGGAGGGAGAGAAAGGGGCTGAGAAGGGCCACCTGCAGAGGTCCACTTTGGTCTGATTGGGGTTAATTAAGTGAAAGAATACATCTTTAGTGGACTTTGATTTCCCATCGCTCAATAGCATAGATCAGACCAACAGAAAACAGAAGGAGGGAGGGAGGGAGACCTACAGCCCCGCCTGGGATAGGGTGGCAGGTCCCTTTGTCCCTGGACACGTGGGAGCCTCTGCCATTCTCTGCCTGTCCCCCTCATTCCTAGCCAAGGCCTAGAAAGTAGCCCCTCCCCAGGTGTTTCCTCTCAGCCCTTTTTTTATATTTTATTTTAAGACAAGGTCTTGCTGAGTTGCTTAGGGCCTTGCTAAGTTGCTGAGGCTGGCTTTGAACTTGTGATCCTCCTGCCTTGACCTCTCGAGGTCCTGGGATTACAGGCGTGCACCACCCAGCCTGGAGCACGTATTCTTGACCAAGATTTTGCAATTCGCCCACAATAGCCCATCAGGCGGACTTTTTCCTTCCAGTTTGTAGATGAGGAACTTGAGGCTCAAGGAAGTAAAATCATGTGTGCAAAATCACAGAACTGAGGGAGGCAGCACCTGAGTCTGAACGCGGTCTGACTCCAAGGTTTGTGCTTTAACCACCATTGAAGTCCAGGCCGCACACCCTGGAATCTTAGTCACAGGGGCTCTTCCCAGCAGGCTTGAGTTCTGGACAGTGTTTCTGTGAAGGGCACACTGATTCTGCATGCCCATCTCTGCACTTCAGTTCCCTAGCCCATTCCTTGCTTGGGCTCACCCCGATACTACCCACAGGCTCCCTGGCTGCTCACGAGGCCCCTAGAACTCTCCATCTTGCTCGCAGCAGCCCCAGCCCCACCACCCCAACATAAAGACAGGTCTGGTCCTAACCTTCCCTAGTCCACCCTGTGTTCACATAGCCCTGGTCCTTTCTCTTCTGTTGAAAGAAATAAAGGTGCCCCCAGGGGCACACTGTAGTTCCCTAGGTGGGGTGAGGGTCCCCTCATATTTGAGGTGCAAAGGACGGCACACACAAAGGTCCTGCCTTCAGGGACTCTCCTTTCTTAGGCAAAACACAATTCACATCTTCCCAGAACGTGCTGGAACAAAGGCAGTACTGCTTTATTTCATCCTGGGAGGGGCTTTGCTCTCCCCACTTCACAGACGAAGAAACCGAGGTTCTAGGAGCAGCAGTGAGTTGCCCAAGGTCACACAGCTGGGAAGGGATGGAGCTGGTTCCCCAGCTTTGAATCCTGTTCTCTTTCCTGCATCACACCACTGGGTTACTGGCCCAGGCCCCACACTAACTGGCAGCAGAGGGCAGGGCCAACTGGTGTCACCACAGCAGGGTGGTACCTGGGGAATTGGAGAGCCAGGCAAGGACAGGCCTTGTGTCCAGCAGGCCTGGAGCGCGGGTCATTCCTTCCGCCCTTTGAGGGACCAGGTTGTCTGCAGAGAGAAACGCAGGTGCTCGGAACCTCAGGTGCCAAGCTGGGGGCTCCATTCTATCCACAGCGGGGGACGGCCGGCAGCCAGAATCCACCTGTGGATCCAGGAAAGGCTGTGAGCCAGTGGTTAGACCATGGAACTACTCCTTGTCCCAGGCTGCCTTGACATTTAGCAACCTAAGTTTTGTAGAGGGCCCACCATGTGATAAACTCCGTACAAAGAGCTGGAAAACGCATCTAGTGCGGGTATGCATGCGTGCGTGCGTGCATGTGCCACCTGCTCCCTGCCCTAGTTCAATCCCAGCACCAAAGAAAAGGGGGAAACAACAGTGAGCCTAAGTCTGTTGGGATGGACTGGGATCGGGTCTGCTGGCTCTGGGAGTCACAACGTGCTGGGGCAGGAGGGAAGGGACGGGTCAGCGTCTCCTCTGACCGACCAGGCCAAGGCCAAGGCCTCCCTCCGCCTCCAGAGGCACGAGGTGGGCTGGGGGCTGGGGGGAGGCCGCCTCTTCTGGCAGGCGGCTGATAAGGCACTGCCCTCTGCGGGGGCTGGGAAGACAGCAGCTACCAGTGGCGACGGGGCGGGCCTGCGGGGAACCAGGAGTGATTTTTCGCGTGCATCCCGCCCGATAAATAAATAAAGCTGAGCCTTGGTGAGGCCTCCCCACGGGCAGCCTGGCTCCCTGGCCTGCTGCTGCTCGGCTCATGGACCGGCGGCGGCTGCCAATCAGCCTTCTCATCACCTCTCCCAGCTGGAGGAGAATTTAATCCACCAGGCTCCTCTCCACACACACTGGGGCCCCTTTTGATGTCCTCTTTATCTCCCTTTCCAACAAAATTGCCCCTCAACAGCTCCAAGAGCACCTCCTGCCTCCCACCCCAGGACAGCAGCCCCCTAGTGGGACAAGGGCATGGAGGAGGCCCAGCTAGGAAGAGGAGGAGCAGGATGCACCCTCTGCTGCCAGCTTGGCCTAGCTTCCTGAGCTTGGCTGGGAGCTTGCCCTCCACCCCTGGGTCTTGTTCACCAGTGCATGGAGGAGGGAAGGAACAGTGGCTCTCTCCATGACCACCAGGAGCATGTTCCCAGAGGGCCTTCCAGGCTGGAGATGAAGAGCTGAGCCTCAGCAGGAGGCCGGGAGGACTGAGTTTAGATCCCTCCTCAGCAGCCCTAGGGCTTGAACAATCCCCCTCTCTGGCCTCAGTTTTCTTCTCCATAAAAGGGATGGAGGGATGCGGGTGCCACTGGCCCCTGTGAAGATTCTGGGGTGTGTGGAAGAGTGGGGGGGTGACAGATGGAAGCTGTTGTGATAAGTTACCCAGCCCAGGGCTTGCGTATAGGGGTTTTGCACCAACTCAGCCATCGTGTATCTCTCTCTCTGACACACCCCTGTCCCAGGGGCTGGCAGTCACAAGTGAAGTTCACACAAGCAATTGCTCATTGAACAGGTTCTAGAAGGGGTAGTCTGAGCATTTAAGGGGACTAGTCAGAAGGTGACCCTGGGGATCTCCGGACAGCAGCACACCGGGTCCAGACAACTGTTATGTGAGACCTGAGTGAAATTCTAGCCCCTGGAGCAGATCAGGGAAAAAGGATCAGGCCTACCTCCCAAGACCCACAGCTGTCCTAAGGGGGCCAGGAAGCTGCCTGAGGGCTCTTCCCCTCTGGGGCTCCTGCCTCGCCAAGTGCTTACACCAGGTGCCTAACAGGGGCTTGGCCTGAGCACACTGCATCCACTCAGGCGAGTCTTCAATGCCCTGGATGATCAGGCAGTCCCATCCCCCATGTGATAATATGACCACACCTTGCAGATGCATTTTCCTCTCCGCCTCTTCCCTGGTATCCCTCCACCTCAGGGGCTGTCACCCATGAGGCCTCCTGGAGGCTCCTCTCAACAGAGTGCTGGGCCCCACCACAGAGTTTCAGTAGACCTAGGTTTGGCCCCCAAATCTGCATTTCTAACCGGCACCCAGTGGCACCGTTGGGTTCCAGTACCACACATGGAGAGCCACCACTCTGCCCTCGCGCTTCCACCCTCCAGTGAGGTTGGCAGTGAACAACCTGGGGTGGAATCCTCAGGCCTGAGGTGTCCACCTCTCCTCAGCCTGGTTTCCTCTGCCTGGGGTGCAGCCTGGGCACAGGGCATTTTGAAGCTCCCCAGGTGATCTCTCTGGGCCTCTGCCCTGCTGGCCTCTTGGCCGCCCTCTATGGTGCTTCTGTGTCCCTCTGACTTCCTGAGGCCTTCCCAGTCCCTGGGGAGTGCTAGAAAGTGCAGCCATCAGGGCCCCACCCCTGGGAGGGTCTGACGCAGGGGCTCTGGGCCTCTGCATTTCTTTTTTAGACATATGTGAAGAGAGTGAGGAGAGAGCCCCAGGGTGACTCACACATGGCTGCCAAAGTCACCTGTGCCCCAGTATATTCGTGCTTCAGAGCTTAGAGTAGCTCCTGGCTGCTCCTGTAAACAGTGCTCAGATCTTCACCACGTTGCACCTGCAAGATCCACTGCAAGACCCGTTCTGTGTTTAAAGCCACTTGCTCCATCTGGAATCCCTTTTCTGTTAATCTAAAAGTAAAAAAAAAAAAAATGGCGTGTTCCTTCGCTCCTAACACCAGTTCAATTCTGGACAGCCTCTCCTATGATTTGGCCCCATAGTGCTGTTTAACCATCTCATTTGTCCCGGTAACCAATATTGCTGACTGCCAGACAAGTACATTCCAAGCCATGCACCCCCAATACACAGGGGGAGGGCCCATGTCAAAACTGGGAGGCCACTAAGCCTCTCTCTATCCCAACAATTTCTCAAGTTTCTCTACCTGGACCCTTTGCAAACAGTAATATATTCTTTGCTGAGTGCACAGGCCTGGGAGCTGGACCTGGGCCTTTATCCTCCACTTTGCAATCAATTCCTGTGCTACCTTGAGCAACCTCTCTGAACTCAATTTCCACAGGAGGGGCCCTTGGGAAGAGGATCACACAGGGTAGCTCAAGAGTTGCTGAAACCCAATCTCTGAGCATTCACTGTGTGCCAGGGTCTGAGGTGGATTTACACTGCATGAGGCATGGTGTGTGGCCTCACAGGGCTCCTGCCATTCCAGAATAACCACAGAGGGGACTGGATATGTGATAAAAGCACTCTGCAGCCCTTAAGAGAAAATGAGGCAAATCTTTGGTTCTTTAGTATTTGGGAGGTGTATGTACTAGGAATTGAACCTGGGAGGCTTAACCACTGAGCCACATCCCCAGCCTTTTTAATTTCTTTATTTTGAGACAGGGTCTCTCTGAGTTGCTTAGGACCTTATTAATTTGCTGAGGCTGACTTTGAACTTGAGATCCTCCTGCCTCAGCCTCAGTAGTCGCTGGGATTACAGGCATGCGCCACTGTGTCTGACAATCTTTGGTACTTCTAAAGTGTTTTGAGCACTGCCTGGCAGGGGATGCACAATACATGTATGATAATGTTGCCACTGTCCCTTGTCAGCAGTGGTACTCCTAGGTACAGTTTGGGAGCAGTCACCAAGATGTAATTTTAATGAAAAACTTCAACCCAGTGTGTACAGTGTGCTACTATGTCAGGGTCGGGGTGGCATGGATCTCGGTCACTGTCTGCAGATCCGTGCTCTCCCAGTGTGGATTTCCTGGGTATGGTGGTCACCACTGGAGAAGGCTCTAGAGGGGCAGGCGGGAGGGAGACACAGAGTGTGTGTTCCTCACACTTCTGAGTTATTGCAAAATTTCCCATGTCCCTGCTTATCATGTCTCTGACATTTTTTATGCTAAGAAAATAAAAACATGTCAGTATTTGGGGCTGCTTCTTTGCAGGCTCCTGGGAGCAGGATGGAGGGAGGGGCAGAGATCAGCCACCTCTGACCTCCTCACCCTTCCTGCCCTGTCCCCCACTCCTGGGTCCACCCTTGACCCTACTCTGCTCCTCTCCTCAATGTACCCCTCATCAGGACCGCCAAAGCTGTGGCCCACTGAGGCCATGGGAGGTGGCTCCTGGGGAGCAGGTGTGCTCCTAGGGTCTTTCTGGCCCCTCGCCTTTACCCAAGATTCACCATCTCTCTTCTCTGGTTCCTTCCTCTCTACACCCTCTGGCTCTCTCCGGCTCCTTCTTCCTGTCTCCATGCCCTTGACTGACCGACTCCCCTGACAGAACTTGGTAAGTGAGCCTCACTGGCAGGGCAGGGCTAGGGGTCCTGGTGGGTCCTCGGGGAGGGGCATTTCTTTGTGCACACCCCACATCATCAAGGGGCCAAGGTTCAGGAAAGGCAGAGGTTCTGTGCCACCTGTCCAGATCGGTCACACTCTGTAGCTCTGGTTAGAACCTCCAGGCACCCTGAGCTAGTGAGGCACCCACTACACCACCAAAGTGATGGACTTGGGACACAGCAGAGCCTGTGTGGGCATGGCTGCAGCACCTGCGTGGGTGTGGCTGCATTCGCCCAGCCTGAGACGGTGTCCTCCAGGGCTGGCCACTGCATGGGGCACCTGGTGGTGCATTTTGTCACCCAGGCTCTGGGTCACCTCCCTGTCCTGTGTAAGCAAACCAGTGTTCTCCCTGATGGACACATCCCATAGGAGAAGCTGCCAGCTGCCTTGTCCCTCCTGTCCCCTCTTTTCCCAGCCTGTCCTGGCCACTGGATTGCTTCTCCTCCCTCCACTCCCTGTGGCCTCTTCTCTTTTTTCCTCCATTTCCTGGCTGGCCTGTTCCTGGCACATCTCTCTCCCCCGAGTTGGGGTCTCAGGGCAGAGAAAGGGAGCAAGAGATGGAACAGGAACCAGAGCACAGGAAGGGACCCTGTGGGCATTTGACAGGAGGGGTCAGAGGAGATTTCCCAGACAGGACAGGAGGTGGGGTCCAGGAGCTGGGCCAGTGCCACCCAGGGGAGACCAGGCCTCTGTGAGTGGGGGGGCAGGCACCTGTACGGCTCACCTGGCCCCGCAGGCCCTCTGCTTCTCCACTCAGGTCCGACCTTGGCCTCCCATGTCCTCTCTGACTCTGACTAGCTTCTTCTCCATTCTTGCCCCAGGGCCTGAACAGCATGTTCGAGGTGTATCTGGTGGGGAACAACTCCCACCACTTCATCATCTCCCCCACCTCCGTGCAAGGGAAGGCAGACGTCCGCATGCGGGTGGCCGTCCCCCTGGACTACGAGACTGTGGACCGCTACGACTTTGACGTAAGGCACCCTCGCCGTCTCCTTGGGCCCAGCGGGGGGCTTCAGGGGGGATGTGGTAGGGGGGTAACACTACCCCTTTAAATCCCACCTCCCACCTCTCCCCATCTTTCCTGTACTCTGACCCCAAGAAGCCCACCGAGAGATGCAGCGGCTGGAATGAGCCGCCTCTTTTCAAGGAGGACAAGCACATGTCTAGGAATTGGGTGGGATTTCATCAGGCCCCACTGCAGCCTCCAGAGCACCCCCGCAGGAGCCTCCATGACCCACCCCCTCCCTGTCCAGCCTCCTGCCTCTCCCCCAGAGCAGAATCAGCGGCCACCCCTGACCCTGTGGACAGTGATGGAGGGACTCGCAGCAGCACACAGCTGGGGTGGGCAGTGACTAGCCAGTGATCTGAGCGGGTACCAGCCAAGGAATTGGGGGACTTACAGTGAGGGGTGGGAGGGACAGGAGTCCCAAGAACGTGTGGGAACTTACCCGGCCCTTGCTCCCCTCCCCAGCTCTTTGCCAATGAGAGCGTGCCCGACCATGTGGGCTACGCCAAGGTGAAGATCACCCTTATCAACGAGAATGACAACCGGCCCGTCTTCAGCCAGCCACTGTACAATGTCAGCCTGTATGAGAACGTCACCGTGGGGACCTCTGTGCTGACAGTCCTGGTGAGTCTCCTGCAGGGCCTCTGAGTTCTTGGGACAGACCATGGGAGGCAGCCAGAGGTATTCCCAAGGACCCTGGGCACTCAGGGAAGGAGGTGCTCGCAGCCGCCCAGAGGCTGTGTATGGAGGTGTGTGGATTCTCCACAATGGAGCTGCCTTGGCCAGGGCTGCAGCCAGGGAAAGGGCCAACCTGGAGGAGCCAGAGATTGGGCCAAGGACACTTTAGCATCTTTGCTTTTCCCTGAAAGAGACTAATTCTGGGTGGCTAGGAAGCTTGGAAGCCCCCTCTAGTGGGTGGAGCAGGTGCCAGCCATCTCTGAGGAGGGCAGCCTCCCCTATCTGAGTACAACGGGGTCCTTAAAAGTACCTGGGCATCTCCAGTTGCCCTTGTCTGGGACTAGCCCTTTGATAAGGGGCACCTCTCAGTGTCATTTATATCTGTTAATACTCTTGGTTGCAAGGTGCAGAAACTCTTATGTGTTCAAGCAAAAAAAAGAAAAGATTGGCTCAAAGAACTTGAAGGTATAAGTGATTTCAGGCATGGCTGCATCCAGGCACTCAATTGAGCAGAAGCCTGTCTTCAGTGCCAGGCTTTGCTTTTTGTATTGGCTGAGTTGAGCACCAGTGCTTCCAGGTTTAGCTCTTACTGGTTTATCAATCTTAGCGGAGAGAAACTTCTTTTTCAGTAATTCCAGCCCAAATCCCAGAATTGATTCTTAGCTTGTTGGGCCTTTTTGGCAAAAATCCTCACAATTCTGATATGCCAGGGATGGGTCATACTCCCCATAGTGGAGCTAGAAATTGGGGTTCCTGATGATATAGGCTGAAAATGGAGAAGGGGTATCTATTATTAAAAGAAATGGGATTGGATGCTGAATACGTCAAAGAGGTAGATATTGTGACTCAAGCTCAGGGTCTTGCCCATAGCAGGTGCTCAATAAATGTTAAGGCGCTTACCTCACTGCAGCTCCCTTCCCGTCCACCTGATGCCCTCCACAGTCCTTGCTGCCATTTTTTGCTCTAAGCTGACATTGCCAGCCATACCACTCCCCACAATCTGAAGTGTGTTTACTCTGCAGACAGATGGTATGAAACTGTACTGAGCCCCGGGCCCTTCCCATCTGACAGTTATTAATATTTCAAACAGATGTTTAGCTAGTCAGGCCGTCAGAGGTAAACAGTATGTCTGCTGTAGCTGTTCTTTCCACCCCTGCTTCCTCAGCCCGCGGCTCCCTCAGCTTTCACCAGTGCACTCCAGCAGAACGTCACCTGTGCCCGAGGCCCCTGGACCCTCCTCTGGCCTTTGAGGATGGCCTGAGAGCCAGTGCCAGAGGCTCCAGCCTCTTGGACCCAAAAGGGAGAGTCTGTGGCCTCCTGTCCACCTTCCAGTGTCAGGGGGAAGGGCACCATGCTGCCTGTTTGTGCTCGGGGGGCCTGGCCAGGGCCTCTTCCCTGTAGGTCCGGGACCTGTGGCCAAGTATTGTGGTGTGGGATCCAGGCTTGGAGCACATCCGGGATTCCTTCCTGGAGTTCTTTGTGGGGATGGCGTCATTGTTTTGGGGTCCAGGCTCCAGGGCCTGGGAAGGGCTGGGGGAACCTACAGAACAGAAGGCTCATGCCTTGGCTGGTGGCACCAAAAACAGGTGTGTTGGGCCCAGTCCTGCCCCGGGGAGCGGCTCTGGTGGACGTGAGCAGAGCCCCTCACACCTGATTTTATCCAGCCCTGGAGCAGATCCTGAGCTGGCTGCAGACTCGGTTGGCCCTCTGGGCATTCGGTCCCCTCCGTGTCTAGCAGGTGAGCTCACCTCTTTCTGCTGCTGAGGGGCTCTGTACGGGGCCGCAGATGGTGCCAGCCTCTGGTTCCCAGCTTCCTTCATGCAAACCTTGCATGCCTTTTTTTGTTCCCCAACCCCAAAGGTTTTGAGACTGTGACAATATGAGGGGGCCATTTTATCTGCTGATAAGCTCTGGCAGTAGGACTCTGGGCCCTGGTCCCCTACCTTTGCTGTGTACTGATTGATGCATATCACACTAAGAGCCTTCATTTCCTCATCTGTAAAATGGGCATGATGTGGCTATAGAGAGGATAGGAAGGCGTCCGTGGGTGGTTCCCCACCCACCGTCACCTCCCAACCTCCCCGAGGTGCTTCCAGAGCTCCTAGCAGGTAGCAAATTTCCTGGCCGCCTCCCCACCGTCCACTCTGCTTAGACGGGGTCAACCTGATATCCCCACCTCCTTTGCTACAAGAGGGGCCAAGGCTGTCTCTGCCTGCACCGGGACTGCGAAATTCCTTCTCCCTGACCTTTTCTTCATGTTATTTAAATGTTTCATGGGCAGTTATGTCCGGGAAAAAAATTATGAAGAAAAGGAAGATATATTAATTTGCACCAATGGCTGGAGCAGAGCCTGATGCAAGGGTTCTCCCCAGCCCCCATGGCATGGCCCTGTCTCTGGGGCTGGTCGCCTGTGGTGGGGGAGGTGGTGGTTTGACAACAGCATAGGAGGGCTGGCTGTCACCACCAGCCTGGGCATCTCAGCAGGGTGGAGAAGCTGCATCTCCCTGCTCCCTGGACCTCCCCAGCCCAGGTTTCAAGATCTCTGAAGCTCCTAGTTATAACAAGATGTGATTCGATTGGGGGAGGGGAAAGACTTGACCTTGAGCCCACCTCTGCTCCCGGGAGACTGAAGCAGTCCTGAAGGAGCTGCTTCCCTTCTTGGCACCTCACCTGAACAGCAAGGAAGGTGGGCTAGAATGTACCCATGGTTCCTCCCATACTTGGTGCTGGGACACTGTGCTCCAGGTAGGGGATGGCAGGATGACCTCAGGACATCTCCACCTGCTGTGCTGCTGCTACTCTTGCAAGAGCAACACTGCTAATAGGTGCCACTGCACCTTTTATACCATTTCCATCCTATTGAGTAGATGCCGACATTCTCACTTTACAGATGAGGAGACTGAGGCCCAGGGAATTTAAGTGCCTTGTTCAGGTCCCAAGGCTCAGAAGTGGCTGAACTGGAAATGTCAGCGGTCACCAGACCTCCTGGCTGAGCCTCCCCAGAGCACCAGCCCTGAGCGGGGACACCACCCTTGGATTCCTGGCCCTGCGCTGGGCAGCACATGACCTGGACAAGTCACTTAGCCTCTGAGGCCCCAGCAAGATGACTGAGCCAGGTGACACCTCAGAGCCTCCTGGCTCCACAGGGATCACCCTCTGGGTCTCTCTGCCCAGGAGGAGAGGGGAGCTGCTCTCGTTGTTGTTTCACCCTGGGCAACACGGGTATGCCTCCCAGCCTGCACAGGTTCCCCCTCCCACCAACAGGCCTTTAGAGTCCCTCGTGTCCCACCCTTTCTTCTCCTGGCCCCCATCTGAAAGTTTGGGAAGGATTCTCACGGCCCTCACCGTGGCCTTCCCCTCCCGGCTCCTGGAGCTAGCTGGCTTCCCTCCTGGCCCTGCCCAGCCTCCCTCGCCTGTCTGTGCAGCAGAGATCCCGGCTGCTCAGTGTAGGCCCTGTCGCTCTTTGTCCCCTTCTGTCCCTCCTCCCTTACAGACAGTGGATACATTGACACTAGAAGGAGAAGGTAGTTGATGTCATTGCCCCAGGCTGGCCCCGGTCCACGCCAACCTCAGTCCTGCTCAGTCATGCTCACAGGGTGGACTCCACACCAGCAAACCTCTTCAGTCGACTGTGAGGCCACAGGCCCTCGCTCCCAGCATGGTGACTGGGGGCACCTCCAGCACACGGGCTCTGGCAGCACCCACTACCACCATGCTGCCC
Organism: Geosciurus inauris; assembly: GCA_004024805.1. Lineage (NCBI taxonomy): Eukaryota > Metazoa > Chordata > Mammalia > Rodentia > Sciuridae > Geosciurus > Geosciurus inauris. The sequence continues at coordinate 33,608 of PVHX01006638.1, read as the reverse complement.
AGTCCACACAGTCGAACTTAGACCCCCAGCTGAGTTGTCCAGGAGGGCCGGTTCCCTGGGGCAGCGTCAGGGACTGCTCCCCAGAGCTCGCACAGATCCTCCCAGTCGTGCTGGCCCATAGCAGAAGGGCATGTAGCTCTGCCACATCATGAAGACCTCGTGGTGGCATCAGCCACTGAGGGAAGTAAGGCTTTGCAGCCAGAGAGACATGGGTTCAAATCCTGGCTATTGCTTGCCATCTCTGAGACCCTGTGTAGGTGCTTAGCTGCTTCCTGACCCCCAGTCTCCCCAGCTTGCCTTGGGATGACACTAACAATAATAATACGCCATGATTAGGAGAGATGGGGCATTTAAAGCACTTAGTGTATTATAAGGCACTAGATAAATGACAGATGCGATTGTTGGTACTATTATTATTATTGTGATTCTTATCCAAGAAGGTTTGTTCCATTTTATTCAGGGGTCCATGCAGATCAGAGTGTACTGGCTCTGAAATCCTGGGTCTCTGGGTTTCGAGACTTGCTGCCTTCTGCTCTGATTTCCCCAGACTGGATGCTCTCACTTAGACGCTGGCTGAGTTCTCGTCTATGCCCCATCTGGGAGTCCAACACATGGGCTCTGGCCTCAAGAAGCAGAACCCAGAGAAGGATTCACAGGAGACACAAGACTCACCAGAGCATGGGGGACAATAGATGTGCTCTGTGTGGCACCTGTGCAATTGCCCAGGAACCTGGACTTAGGGAAACCTTGACCTTGATTTCAGGTTCTGCTCGCTGTCTGAAATTCTTAATCTTTCTGAGCAAGGGTCGCATACTGTTCCTGTTGCCCCGAGCTTAGCAGATTACGTGGCTGGTGTTGCTACAGGCGTTTTGTAATTCTCTGCTCAAAACTCCGTGGATCTCCGTGGCTTTCCTCCATTTCTGCATTCATCTACAGACACTGGCTAAATACCTCGTGCCCTCTCTGAGATGTTGGGCCCTCTGTTCTCAGGGATCTTGCTTCTGTTCCTAATGCTGCATAAGAAATCACCCCAAATTTAGCAGCACTAAGTCCTAGCTGTTTTACCATGTTCATGGATTTGGTGGGTCAGGAATATGGAAAGGTATATGGGAGGCCTTCTCTGCTCCCCCAGGTCTAGGGTGACTCCCTCAGCTGGAGGCTGGACTGGCAGGGCCTGGAGGATCCATTTCAACGGTGGCCTCTCCCTCTCGGTGCCCGGGCTATTCAGGATGAAGGACAGGCTGCGCCAGACTGTTCCCTGAGCACCTTTGTGTGGCTTCTCCATGTGGCTGGGGCATCTTCCAGCATGGGGTTCTGGGTAGGGACATCCCAGAGGAAGGCTCTGGAGAATAAGCAACCCAAGAGAATCAGGCAGAAGCTGCTGGCCATGTTCTGTCCTCCCTGGGAGTCAACCTTCTGCTCCTTCTGACTCACTGCCTGCTGAGTGCCCCTCTAGGTCAGGTGGGCGTTAGGCATGCAGGCCCCAGCCCAGGGGAGGGAGGCAAAGTGACCACCAGATTCCAGGATGCTCTGTGTCTCCTGGGCCTCTTCAGGGTATATGATTCCAAGGTCAAGGCTGAAATTCGCCTGCTTTGTGGGCGAGAGGGTGTGCAGGAGGGTCCTGGCTTCCCTGAAGGCTGCTAGGAAGGACCAGGGACCGTGGGGCCTTCCTGCACTCTGTGAGTCTCCCTGGACTGTGTGTCGCTTTCCCCTCACACAGTAGGACTTATCACTATCTGGGGGCAAAGAGTGACCTCTAGGTACAAATGCTTCCATTCAGCAATTGTACATCCAGAGCCTGGAGTGACAGTGGTATACAAGACAGGCAGACCAGACAGATGTCAGAGCATGTCACAGGGGGATAAGTGCCACGGGAGAAACTGGAGCTGGGCAGGGGTGAGCGGTACCAGAGCTGGGGCAGCTGCAACTTGACATCAGGTGTTCAGGCTGGTGTCCCAAGGAAAGCAGTGTGAAAAAGGGCCCAGATGGAAAGGTGCATGGGTGGGATCCAGGTTGAGAACTTGGGTTGAAAATCTGGGAAAGAGCTGCCTCAGGTGAAGGGCGTGGCAGAGGGTGGCAGAGAGCAGGAGGGCGTGAGTCCCCTGAAGGGGCGTCTGGTGGACCACATGGCTGCTCCTTGGAGAAGAAACCAGGGAGAGGGAGATGGAGGGCGCCAGGGGGGTAGCTGGGTGACGGGCCTCAGCTCCTGTGTGTGAGAAGCCAGGTGAGAGATGATGGGTCCTGTCATGCAGGGGAGATGAGGAGGAAGAGTCAAGACCCTCCCTCCTGCCCCCTCCCAACCCACACTGAGGTCTGCGCTCAGGCCAGGACACTGGCTTTACCACTTCCCTCCCCAGGCCAGCAGAGCATATCCATCTTAATCTCCACCTGACTGACCAGGTGGGCCCTGCACCTTCTCCAGCTTAAGATGGGAAGGGCTGGCTATGGGCCCACCACCCCGAGCTGGGTTCCTGCCTCAGCTTCTCCCTGAAGACAGGCCTTGGGCAGGTTCCTGGGTGTCTGGGTTTCTGTGGGAGCACGACTCCTGTCTCAGCAGTGGCATGAGATGGTGTACATCAAGGTCACGGTTGGGGCCTGCAAACACCAGGAGGCCCCCAAATGATGCAGGAGCTTCTGTGAGCCAGGCGTCCAGGGTTATCTGTGGCGTCCTGGAACAGCAGCCTCACCTGTGCTCCATCATATGGGTTCGACTTGATTCTACCATTGTATAGAGCTGGTGACAAATTGCCAGTGTGAGTTATTAGCAAGTCTGAGAGATGACAACAGCCCGATGGGTAGGCCCCATCTGGACACTTTGGCAGAACCCTAAGAGGATGGGCAGGTCCCTGATGCCTCAGAAGTCATGCTCCCCACAGGATGGGGCCTCCTTTTCTCCCTTTAGATGGAGTTCCCACCCCCAACCTGGCATTCTGTCCCCACCCCCTCCAGACACCGTTCACCATTGGCATCTTAATTGATCTCATTGTTCTCAAACCCCTTGAGACCTGAGACTCCAGCTGTGCTTAAACAGAACAAAATCTCTTCCAATTTCCCCACCGTTTAAAAGAAAATTGAATTCTTTATCTGCAGCCTGGGGAGGGGAAAGGAAGGTGAGAGAGAGAGAGAGAGAGAGAGGAGAGAGACAAATAGTAAATAGTAGGTCACCCAGCCTGGCTCCCAAGCTGGCTTGGAAGGCCTTTGTAGCTTTAGCGTCCCCTATTTCGGGGGTACCTCTTTAATCCCACTCTTGGTTTGTCTCCAGTCAGAGGGGCTGGGGTGCAGGGTTGCGGACTGGGGAGGAGATTGGAGGCCCAGCAGGCTGACAGTGATTGACAGGTCCAGAGTTCCTGTGTCTGTCAGGCCTCAGTGCTCTGGCCTGTGTTTATCTTCGTAATCTAAATATCAATCCGTAAAACTGGAATGGAATGGAATGAAGGTAGGACAGGTACTAAGGAGACAACTTCTCCCACTGCCCGAGCCTCAAAAAGGAACCTGGGCAGGGCCAAGCGAGGCTCCAGGCCTGAGCCAGGACATCAGGTTGGGGATCCTGGACTCTGCCTCCAGAGTGGGTTGTCTCGGACCTTGTGTAAGGTCTGACTCTTCCACGAACTGGCCGTTCAACTCGCTGGTCTTTTTGGCAGATGGATCAGAAGCCTTTTGCTGTGGGTTCTTGACGCACTCCTCAGCCTCCATCTCTGGTGCCTCCAGAATCCGCCAACCTCGATGAGGGGAAGCTCGTCTGCTGCTTCTCTGCCCTTTGCCAAAGCAGGAGGACATTTGTTTACCTCAGGCCAGGTGTTGGGGACTTAGTGGAAGGGGTCAGGGTGATGGGCATTCACATCTCTTCTGTGCCCATTTTATGGAAGAAACTGAGGCCAGGGAGTTAAGGCAGGCTACCCAAGGTCAGCCAGCTACTGGGTGTCCAAGCCAAGGTTCAGACCCAGATCTAGCGCTGCAGGAGGCTGAGGTTGGAGGATCATGAGTTCAAAGCCAGTCTCAGCAACTTAGCGGGGCCCTAAGCAACTCAGCAAGACCCTGTCTCTAAATCAAATAGAAAAAAAGGGCTGAGAGAGCTGGGGTTGTGGCTCAGTGGTAGAGCTGGGGATGTGAACCCAGTGGCAAGGCACTGGGTTCGATTCTCGGCACCACATAACAAAATGAATAAATGAAAAAACTAAGGTATAAAAAATGTATCTTTAAAAAAAATACAATTTAAAAAAAGGGGGTGCTGAGTATGTATCTCAGTGGTTAAGCACCTCTGGGTTCAATCCCTGGTACCAAAGTAAAATTCTTGAATCTATCCATGCCCCTGGCTTCTCCCCCCCAGGCCAGTCACTGTGAGGAGCCCACCTGACATTGGGCTCCAGCATCTCATTGGAATCTGCTGTCATCAGAGTCCAGAAAGAGCGGGCCTTCCGGGCAGCAGCTGCTCACTCGCTGGGTGACCTTGAGCAAGTCCCTGACTCCAGGGCCCTCAGTGTCCTCATCTGGAAAATGAAGGGATTGTGCCGGACAGTCTCCAAGTCCCCCTGTGCTAACACCATGTGACCGTCTGTCCCCAGACAGTCCCCTCCCATGCTGAGAGTGTCTCCCTGTATAGTGTGCCTGTCAGAAGTCACCCTTCCGTAGGTTAACCACTGATTGTTCCTGCTCAGGCAATTGCTCAGAGGACACCAGAGCGAAGAAAATGGACCCCCTGGGCAAGGCGACAATGGGTAGCTGTATATGGCCAGAGCCAGAGCGAGTTCATCACAGGGCCTGTTCAGAGGCCACCTGTGCCGGGTGCAGGGAGGTTATCAGCTGGGACTGAGGTGACACAGGGTGAAGGGCAAGGAACAGCCACTGGGCTGCATCCTGAGGGCATCCAGAGAGCAATGAAGAAGGCGAGGAGTCAGGTGGGGCCCCCAGAGGTGTTCCAGGAAGGGAGCTGGGCCTGCGGATTTGGGTGGCCTGATGTCGTAAGAGGGATGGGAGCTGAGGTCCTGCCAGAGGATCTGTGGAGTCACTCAGAGTTTCATATGCCCACTGGCTTGTTTTCAAACTTTTTTTTTTTAACACGATCCATAATAAAAACTACCTTTAACTTTATGACCCTCAGGATGGACACACACACACACACACACACACACACACACAGACAGCTAGAGCAAAACAATCCTTCCTTCCGATGTTCAATAATACACCCTTTATGGCTTCCACCATCCCCGTGGTGTGGTCTTCATAGTCCAAAATGAGTGCTGGAACCCCAACCACCACACCCGTATTTCAAACCACAGGATGGAGGTGAAGAAGGGCACTTCCCGTCCCTCTTAAAGAGACTTCCTGGAAAGGCCTTAGGAATGTCTGTTTTCATCTCATTGGCCAGAACCATGTGACTGTACCTAGCTGCAAAGAAATGTGGATGATTTGGGGGGGCCAGGTGGCCTATGTACCTCTAAAAAATCATTCTATTAACTTTAAAGTAGGGTTGAGGAAGACAAATGTTTAGTCTGTGTGCCTCAGTTTCCTCTTGTGGAAAATGTGGCGTTGATAGTTCCTTATGGATTTTGTTATGGGAATTCGGTGAAATAGCATGTGTAAAGTGCTTAGCACAGCGCCTGCCAGAGTAAGTGCCAAACACAGGATGGGCGCTAATTGGCAGGGCCAGGCCCAGCTGATTCCCACATGTGTGTGTCATTGCATAGAATCCCAGTGAGGACCTGGTGAGGTTGAAACTAGCTCCCCATTTCCTAGATGAGAGAGATCACTGAGATTCAGAGAAGCTAGCGTGAGGGGCTCTTGGGTTGAAGGGAGGGAGCAGAGACATGAACCCTTGTCTCCAGGACGCCAAGATCCTTTCCCTCAGGGAGACTGAGCCCCTCCCTCAGAACTTGGCAAAACCATGGGGCCGTGAGATGACAGTGTCATCTCGTATGTGAGGGACATGAACTTCATCCTGATTAGCTAACCTCCCAGCCAAGCTCCTTCTGCCTGCCCGGACACCTGAGGGGGCACCGCACCCACCTGCCACCCAGTGGGGGAGTCAGACCCGGACAAAAGAGCTCTGTAATCTCCCACTGTGACAAGATCTGCGCACCTGGAGTCAGAAGGTTGAGGTCTTTGGCCTGCTGGATGACCTGGGACTGGACCCTTCTCTCTGCAAGCCTGGGTCTCCTCATCTGCAAAATGAGAGTGCCTCAGAGCCCCCTCTGCCTTCTGGGATCATTTTTAGAATATGAGGCCAGGGTGGGAAACAGGGTCTGTGCAGATGAAGCGCGTGCTCTCTGGGTGGGCTGCTCTGGTCTGCTAGGACGTTATGGCCGAGGAGGAAGAGAAACTGCGAGGAGGGGACCTGCGCGGAATGTGGGGATGAGGGAGGGCAGGGCTGATCCTTGGGCCCTGTGCTCCCAGTAGCATCCCATCATGGCCCAGGCGAGTGAGGGTCTGGGCTGCCACCTTCCACTGGTCTTAGAGATCATGGGTGATTTATTCTTCCTGCGACGGACTTTTACCTTAATTTCGTCTGTCATGTGGGGCTGTAAAATCCATGAGGGACCCTTGGGTGGAGTGATGGAGATGTCAGGCAGGCAATCGTGTGGGTATTTAATCTATCAGATGGGTGGCTTGCCATTTAGGGGACAACAAGAGAATGTGGAATCAATATGGTTCATTAACGAGCAGCATGTGCAGACCCAATCAGTGCCTGCCAGTGACAGCAGGCATGGGGTGTGCCACCCAGGCACAGAGTCACCTTGGAGTGAGGACGTGTCCCTGGAGCATGGGCAAGGCCCAGGTACCTCTCTCTACCTTCCCACTAGACCAGGAGCTGCCTGTCCCCTGTATAACCCACAGGACGGGGAGCAGAGGGAGGGGGCCAGGCAGTGGGGACCTTGGAGGGCTGCAGTGGTGGCGGAAGCATCCCCAGCCCTGGTGTGGCTGCTCCCCCAGGGGGCTGATTGGACTGTCTTTTCCCTTCTGTCCCATCTCCAGGACCCACAAGTCTCCACTTAAGGGAGCCTTAGGCACTTGTCTGTCTCCACATCTCTCTGGAACCCTCTTCTTCCCCTCCTCTACCACATAATCCCAGCTTGATAACTGGCTCCAGAGAGCCCCTACGTCCTGATTGTGAATGTCGTCCGCACCCCCAGCCGGCCACCCTCCCTCCTCCCACATCCCCAGGAAAATGGCTTTCTGGATCACAGCTTGCTTTGTTTGGTGATCGGATGTGATTTTTTTCTTTTTTTAAGTCATTCATTTGAGTTTTCCTCAAACCCAGCTGCATGTGTGTGTGACAGACTAGGGTACAGCTCTCAGCTCTGCGGACACTGACTGTGGGACCCACGCACCGCTCTGGGCTCCGTTAGGATAGCAAGCTACTGAAGTGAGCCCTGATCCAGGGTGAGGCTGTCTGAGTTCTGGCTCCTCAAGAAGCAGAGCCTGAGACGAGGGTTGGAGGGCAAGCAGCTTGTTCTGTGGTGATCCCAGGAAATGCAGGGAGCAGAGCTGGAAGTGTCGTGAGGAGCGCTGGGAGCTGGTGGGTGGAGGCTGTTCTCTATCCCAGCTCAGGGGGCCAAGAGTCTGGGGTACGGATCCACGGGGCCCCCACTGAGCAAGGGCAGCTTCAGGGACGTGGGCTTCCCCATTCCAGCTGCTCCCTGGAGACAAAAGCCCATAGGCAGAGAGGCCCAGGGCCCCCAGGAAGGCAGTCCCTTCTGGACAGGAGCCCTGAGCCTGGGTATGGCTCAAACGGCAGGCAGGCACATGAAGAGATGTCTCCTGAACAGGAGGCAGGAGCGCCTCGCCTGGGCGTCCCCCTCTGTCCAGGGGCAGGGAGCGCACCTCCTCTCAGGGATGATGGTCTCACACCAGGGTGCTCAGCACAAGCACTCAGTTCCTGGCAGCCATGCGGCCATGTCGTCCATGGTGGTGCTGGGAGAAGCGTGGGTAGAAGGCCTGCCCCTCGGCTAGGCTGCTGCTCCCTGCCTGGGGCCACTGAGGCTCACTGCACAGCTCCCTGCATGGCCAGAGAGTCCAGTCTGGGCTCTGCCCTCACCCAGGGGAGCTTGGCTGGGTTGGCAGTTTTGCCTGATCTCTAGGGAAGGGCCTGTCCAGGCGGCCCTCGCTGTAGGCTCCTGGGGGCCTGGCTGGCCACCAGCTCTGCCTGGACAGCCCTGAAGCCTGACTGTGCCACCAGATGGAGACTGGGATGAGTTGCTGGCCCTCTGTGGACCTCCTTTTACTCACCTGCACGATGGACTAATAACGCCACTTCTGCGAGCTTGAGAGGCTTAAGTGAGCTCAGCCTGGCTCATGGCTCCTGACGGGCACTGGAACTCGTTACACCCATCCCCAGTCACACCTGCCTGGGTATCATCAGACACTGCTACAGGTGACCACCAATTTGTGCCTTAAAACAATAGAAATGCACTCTTCATGTGCTCTGGAGGTCCAAGACCTGACATCTAGGTGGGCAGTGCTGTGCTCCCTACAGTGGCTCCATTCTGCCCTGCCTCCTCCAGCTTCTAAAAGCTCGGAGTTCCCTGGCTTCTGGCTGCAGACCCCTGTCTCTTCATCTGTGTTCCCGTGGCCTCTCCTCTGTGTCTCTCCTCTGAGTGTGCCTTAAAAGGACCTGTGTCAGTGGATTTAGGGCCCTGCCAGATAACCCAGGATGACCTCCTCTCGAAATCCTTAGCTCAGTTACATCTGTAAAGACCCACGTTCCAAATAAGGTCACACACACAGGTCCCAGGGGTGAGGACCTGGACACATCTTTAGGGGTGACTGTTCAACCTGTTTATCACCCTGGCAGATGTCTTGAGTCTTAGCAGGACGTGTGGATGGGATCTTGTACCTTATACACAGGAACCCGCCACATGCACTTAGCAACTCTTCCAACATGGGCTTTGGTATTTCCCCTTCTGGTCCCAGCCCCACTCTGCACTTTCTGCCCTTGAACCACAGCCTCCCTGGCCTGGTGCGCCTGTCTCACCCTCAGAGCTGAGGCCCTCCTGCTGGCTGAGCTCCCCGCTTCGCCTGCTCCAGAAAGCGCAGTTGACTCCAGGTGCCCGTCTTCTCCAGCCCTCAAGCTCTCCTGTCCCTTCTGTCACTTCCTGTTCTTTAGCCCTCAACTTCTGGCCACGCCGATTTTTCTCTTGCCCTGTGGGGACTGTCTCCCCAGTGGTGCAGGAGCTCTTTGGAGGCCAAGGCTGACTTTGGCACTTCCCGGCTTCCTTACTTGGCCTGTGTGTAGTTGATGCTCAAAGAATACCAGAGTTGTCTCATCCGCAAGCAAGTGTCTGGGCTGTGGAGCATCTGGCCCAGCAGGACCAGAACCACAGCCTCCCAAGGCAGAGCTAGAGAGAGTCCATTTCTCATACAGTTAGGGAAACCAAGGCACAGGGACAGGGAGTGACTTCTCCAAGCATTCAATCCAGCCCTGAATCAGACCCACGTCTGAGCCATTCTGGCTCTGCCTCTTCAGTTTAGTGACTTCAGCAAGTTCCTGAAACTCCCTGGCCTTAGTTCCTCATCTGAAAAATGACCCAACAATGTAGAGTCTCTAAGAGAAGAAAAATAAACACACACTAAAGTATGTCTGACACGTCCTCAGCAATTTGTTAAATAAAACCAACAACCACCAAGGTTGTTTTCAAAAGTGAATGAAACACCTTATGTAAACCAACTACCTTCATGCCTGGCTCATAGCAGAATCTCAGGACCACTGTGCAACTTCAGGAATGTTGCTTAACCTCTCTGAGTCTCATTGCCTCATCCATAAAGTGAGGATGATATTAGTTCCTGTCTCAGAGAGTAGGAGTGGAGATTAAGTATGTCAATACATATACATTTCTTAGAATAATGCCTGGAACTCAGGAAGGACTAAATAGGGTGAGTTACTGTTACCATTTTGTAGCCATTATCCAGCTGAGGTTTTTCCTCTGAGAAAAATATGACTCTTCTCTTGCTGGTTAGTTTAAAGATTAAGGACGAGTGGTTAAGGACAAGCACCTCACCCAGTGCCAGGCAGGCCCGTGGACAGCCAGTGCTCAGCAAGAAAGTGGCCATAGTTACACCCCATGCCTCCCCAGGCAGCTCCCCGGTACAGGGCCCTGGGGACCCTCAGGTGCGCTGCTCCACTCCACCTGACCGCCTTTACAGAGTGTGATTGCGTCCCCATGATGACTGCTTTGAGCACAGCTGCGGGCCAGAGCAATTTGTTCCCCATCAATTTTTATTTCCAGGTTTTAAAATAAAGCAAAAGGAAATAAAAAGGGGGTACAGGAGCTTGAGAGCAACCTGGAGACCCTACCCCCGCAAGCACTTGGCAGCCCCCTCCCCCGCTGCGGGACTGACGTGCCCACGTGACACTGGGCCAGCCGCTGGAGCACCGTCCTGCAGGGCCACACGCCACTTCCCCTTCACCTTGACCTGGCCGCAGCCGCCACAGCTCAGGAGGTGGGAGCCCAGGCTCAGCAGGAGCATATTTGAAGAGGGCTGGAGAAAGAACACACTTAGAATTTGAGAAAGGAATCATAAAGCTCAGACAGCGGTTCCCAAGTGCCAGGCATGGGCCTAAAGTACCTCTCATGCAGCACTTCCTTAAACACCCCAGCCCCATCAGGTGGCTGCCGCTGTTATCCCCACCCTACAGAAAAGGAAACCGAGGGTCAGAGTGGATGTTCCTCCTCCCCCTTTGATCTTCTCCCTCCTTTCTTCTCCTCTTCTTCTCTTGATCTCTTTCTCTTTCCTCTCCTTCTTCTTCCTCCTCTCCCAGAGAGAGAATGAGAGAAGGGGCTGGGAACAAGATATACCCTTCCAGGCCATGCCCCAGTGACCAGTTTCCCCTAGTTGAGCCTCACCCTCCACAGTTTCCACCATTTGAAAGTTAATTCAATTATGGCCCCCTCCGTGGATTAATCCACTAAAGAGATCAAGTCTTCATGATCCAGTTTCATCCCCAAAGTTCCACCTCTGAACCTGCCCAAGCAGGAGCCAATCCTTCCATCTATGAGCTTCCAGAGCATTCCAGACCAAACCATGGCACCTCCTGTCTTTCTCTCCTCCATCCTCGCCACTGATGTTCTTCTTCCTGAGAAGTCTGTCTGCTTAGGAATTGAGACTCCTGACTTTTCACCATTGAAAAACCCTTACTTCTAATCATCACTCCCAAGTCACCACTTAGGAATGGGGCCCCCTGGGGAGCAAGGCAAGCTAGGTCTTGACCTTGGATATCAAATAGCCAAGGGGAGAAGAGTGGCGGACAGCACTGGCCTCCACGCCTGCCGGAACCATGACCCCTCCCCACCACAGAATCCACCAGCCAGACCTGTGGGCTCTAGCTTCCAGCCTCCCTGGAGTCCAGCTGCTTCCAGCCCCTCCCCACCTCTGCCATCCGTGCAGCATGCTAAGGCGACGGGAGAGACAGGACCCACCTTGGCCTTGGAGGATCCTGAGGACTGAGGGGCAGGACCAGGGCACAGGAGAAGGCTGGCTGCTGGCCAGCAGGACCAGGGCGGGCAGATGACTCGGGTAGCTGGGCAGCAGCGCATAGGCCCTGGCCCAGTGCTGACCCAAGTCCAGAGTGGGGACAACTGCAGTGGTATCTTTGCAACTCTGTGCTTAGCCACAAATCCTTTCTGAGGCCCTTTGTGCCTGGTCTTGCTCTGCTCCCTGTAGGGGAAAGTGCATTGATCACCCACAAGGAGCAGAGGATCCAGCAGGGACAGAGATGCTTTAGAACAAGTTCCAACTGCAGTCGGTTGTTAGCAGCTGCCAGGAAGACTGGACTCAGAGATCTGGAGAACTTGGGTGCACTCAGTGCTGTGATGGATTAGTCATGTCTGCCATGGGTGCTGTGGATGCCGTGCTGGCTGGTCCTCCCGGGTCTCCAGTGGAGCAAAATGCAGGGAAGGCCTCTTTGCTTGTGCCACCGCCAGTGGGGTCCCACCCTTTTCTAACTAACTACCACTGCCACCGCCAGTGGGGTCCCACCCTTTTCTAACTAACTACCACTTGGCTTCTGCACCCCACTATGTCCTCTGAGCTCTCAATCCAGACTTCTCAGCAACACCCACTTCTACAGGCTTCCACATGCTCAGAAGCCCAGAGCAGGTGCCAGGAACTTTCCTGAACGTGTTTATTTCCCCCTGGCCATTTCTTTACCCCATTGCCCGCTGCCTGGTACCATGGCCCATCAGATCACTCGCTTTCTGGTCCCTCACAGTCCAGTGACAGGCACTGTCCCTGCACCCAGCCCCCCTCATCCTGTTCTGCCAGGGGCACGACCACCCCAGGAACACCCACAAGGGCGTGCATAGCAGCAACATCCTGCAAACTTTACGCTTGCTCACCTAACACCACCATCCCGCCCCCAGCTTCCTCCTGAACATTCCTTGTCCAAGCCCCGGGGAGGGAGAGCAGGACCAAGAGGCTCCTGGGCTCCTCAGAGCCGCCAGCAGAATCCACAGAATGCACAGCAGAAGCCCAGAGCTCGCGAGAGTCCTGGGAAGCTCGCGTAGTTTCTGGAGTTCCTCCGAGGGGCTCGGGGATGATGAATGGGGAAAGCATTACCAGCGAAGCACCGGGGCTCAGTGGAGCTGTTTAAAAATGCATTCCCCCATGTAAATTTCTGCTCCATCAATCCTTATGACATGTCAAACGTTGCTATTGTTTCCTGAACAAATTGTACCGCGTGCCCTTCTCTGCAGATTTGTGCACGGGAGCAGAACTCCTCGCCGCGCCCGCCGCCTGCCTCAGTTCCTGGGACCCAGCGCTGCTGAGGAGGCAGCTGGGCCTGCCTTGCTTCAGAGCAGGAGCCCCGCGTGTGTGGGCCCTCCAGGCGGGCATGCGTGACGGGGGTGCACGTGCTGGTGGGCAGTGACTGAGTGGGTACCTGCTAGCCTGCCGTGCTAGGGGCAGAAGAACCCAGGTGGCTGGCAAGGGGGTGCAGAGGGGACTGTAGGGGCTGAGACAGGGTGGGGATGGGGGTGCTTGAGGCTGAGGGTGGGTGTAAGTGTGTCTGTGTGAGAGTATGTAATTGTGGAGTGGGCTCTGGGAGGGACTCAGCGTATTCTGCCTGAACCAGAGGAAGTTTCTAGAAGAGCATGTGGGCAGGAATAAGGGTGCAGCGAGGTATTGAGGGCTGCCTGACGGAGAAAGGGAAGGTGCACACGTGTGTGTGTGTGTGTGTGTGTGTGTGTGTGTGTGTGTGTGTGTGTGTGTAGATGCAGGTTGGGACTGTCAGGGTGGGGAGTTAGTTCCCTGAGAGTGGAGGGTGTCGGTCCCAACAGGGAAGGGATCAGGGGTATCAGTGCGCAGCATCCGGGCCCAATGGGTTGTGTTTGGAGGAGACTGAGGAGATGGGCCAGAGGGCCCAAGGCCTGCACGAGCAGCTGGGAGACCTACACTCCAGGTCAGCGGATGGACATCTGCAAGACCAAGATGAGGGGTAACAGTGAGGTACAGGGACAGGCATGCAGGGGTGCATGGGGACAGTGTTGGCAGGTCAAGTGCCCTGTAAGGTGGTGGTGGGGTTGTTCCAGGGCAAATGAGTAGAACAGCATAAGAGATGGCGGCTGTGGATCACCCAGATGGGCGGGACAGAAAGAGCGCTCTTTGAGAAAGGACAGAGACAGGAGGCCCTGCCCCCTGTGGGAATGGTGGGTCCCTGAGGGTGTGACTGTTGGGATGGGCATCAGAGAGCAGAGAGCAGGGCAGGATGTTGAGTCCTGGGCACCCAAGGTGAAGTGGCAGCCGGGCCCTAGGGTGCGCGTGAAGAGCCCTGGTGCGCGGGAAGGGCACCGAAGGAGTCGCGCTGCCCCTTCCTTCAGTCGGCGACTAGGGCTGACCACATTATTTCCCAAGACTGGCCCTGAGAAGAAGGAGCTTGGTGGCACAAGTAGGGTCATTCTTTGAGGATCTGTGAAATGCACTTATTTGGGTATTTGTGGGTCTCGCTGAGGAGCTGCTTCCTGGGCATGCAGAGACCCTGGCCACCTGTAGCCCACCGTCTCCAGGTAGAAGCAGAAGGCAGAGCCACTGGGGCAAGAAGAACTTCCCTTGGGGGTCCCTCTGGCTTCTGCAGGCGAGGAGCACCCTGGATCACATGGCTGAGCTCTCAAACTGCAGGAGGATCCTCTCCTCTGTGGAAGGAGCAGGGTCAGGGGTGACTGGGAGCACAGGACTTGCCAGGCTTAGGGGTGTACACCTGTAGTCCCAGCACTCAGGAAGCTGAGGTGGGAGGATCACTTGAATCCAGGAGTTCAAGGCCAGCCTAGGCATCATAGCAAAACCCCATTTCAATTTAAAAAAAAAAAAGGTGCATGCCTTGGAGTTGGCAGTGTGATGGCTTCCTGACCCAACACTGCAGCTGTTTAACCCTAGGTAAGTCGGTTGGCCTCTCTGAGCCCTAGTTCCCTCCTTCATCTGCAGAATGGGGACAGTATGGGTGCTGGTCCCATAGAGCTGCTGGGAAGATGGAATGAAACAAAATGCAGGAAATGCTTGGCAAATTTGATGGCTTAGAGTGAAGGGCTCAAAAGAAAATGGCAGGGGTCACCCTCATGCCCTCTCCCCTCCCCGTGGCCTGGAGAAAGATTAGCGCTGCTGACTCTGGCCTGGTTGATCTGGGCACGTGGCCATTCGCCCCCTGCTGCCTCCTCCGCTTATTTTGTCCTAACCTTTGGAATTTCTCCCCATGTGTATTTTTTTTCCTTTTCATCTGCAGAAGAAAATTACACTTCTTCCAGCATTGTCCGTCACAGAAGCAAGCACTTATAAAGGCCCAAATGAGGAAATTAGTTTTGCTGGTAATGCCTGTGTTGGGGAGGAACAGGAACCAGAGGAGATGCTTTATAAATCAGGCTGCCCTCTCCCCACGTGCAGACAGCAGGAACAGGTGCCGACAGGCTCCTTGGTCCTCCTGGGATGCAGACACCATCACTGAGGGAGGCTGTGGGAGAGACAGGGACCCCACAAGTCCCCCCAGGCCTCAGTGCCGTCCATGCACAGTTATCTCCTGAGTACCCCACCAGCGCCTGCCCTAGAGACCCCGGTATGCCTTGCCAAGGAACTCTGCTCCTGGGCACATCGATCTGAGCTGGCAACGCAGGTCCCTTCCAGCCTGTCTTCTGCTTTATTGTCCTTATAATTCTTCCCCCTGAAATTACAATGTAGTTATTTCTGTCCTCGATGGTCCATCTCTCTGTTCCAATTGCAAGTCACCTTCCAGCAATGACTTGCCATGCTTATGGTGGTCACTTTGGTGCCTGGGAGAGTAGCTGGCCCATTGGAAAAGCTCAATAAACTCGGGAGGCTGAGGCAGGAGAGTCACGAGTTCAAAGCCAGCCTCAGCAACTTAGCAAGGTCCTGTCTCAAAAGGAAACATAAAAAAGGGCTGGGGTTGTGGCTGAGTGGTTAAGCATCCCTGGGTACAATCCCTGGTACCAAAAAAAAAAAAAAAAAAAAAGCTCAAAAAGTATTGACTGAATATGTGACTGAGCAGCATCAGGTCGCTCTTAATGAGCTTTCAGGAGGTGCCAGGCATCTTCCACCTGTTCCTCCAGGCCACTGTTCTCCACCTGGGAGACATTCAGTGACTCCCTCCTTCTGTCCCCAGGCTTTATCCTTGGGGACTATGATAGAAAGCTCCAAGCTTGGGAGGTACTGGCGGAGCCCAGCCTTGTCCCCAGGCAATCTGAGCTGCCCGGCTGCCCACTGTCCACGGTGGCGCCTGCTGAGGGGTGGCAGCCCCACAGGAGGGGGTCATGCTGGTCCCTCCAAGGATGGTAATGGGGACCACAAATTTTACTCAACCAGGCAAAGACTGCGCCCGATGAGAGCACAGCATAGGAAGCAAAACCAAGTCAGATGCAGACTTCTCCACTGGGAGGAATGTGGACGTCCACAGGCAGATTTCAGGAATGCAGAAGGTGCTGTGTGTTTTAAGAGAGGCATAAGGAGGGGCTCCTGGGTTAAGACCAGCTGGTGGTCAGGGAGCTCTCAAAAGAAAGGGGCATTTGGGATGGGCCCCGAGGGGTGGGGCGGAGTTTGGGAAGTAGTTGTGGAATGTGAAGATGAGCTAGAAAGAGCAGCGTGGGGGGGGGGTGTTAGCCTTGACCCCAGGGTATTGGTCTGGAATAATTCAGAAGGTAATGGGGAGCCATCAGAGGTTTCAAGCAGAGGTAGGTGATCATTTTGGCCTTTGGTTTTGACTGCTTGTCCCTGTGCCTCTTATGAGACATTTGTCAACTAAGAAAGTGTCCTCCGTGTATCCATATGTGTGGCCCAGAGCCTGAGGGGAACCATAGCACAATGGTGCCAGGGACACAGAGGTACCCCGGAACAGATTGAAATGTTTGCCATGCTTTGGCATTTCTTGGAGTTGACGGGTATGACATGAGGGCCACCCAGCATGGCCAGTGCGGCCACCCCTTGCCCCATCCCTGTAGACACCTGCTTGGACTGAGACCCCAGAAACTACCCTACAAGGAGACAGATGAGCCCTTTCCTGGAACATGGAGGAAATGGGTGTTCACGGCATGAAGAACCCTCCTTCCTAATGTGAGCCACTGCCCATTTGTCACTATGTGTCTTCTGGACTTTCTGTGGCTTGGCCACAGCTTGTCTCTAGAATGAGGCTGTTGACCATGTGTCATAATAAGCAGAAGGGGACCCAGAGCCAGTGGCCGTCCTGCCTGGATGAGGCAGGACAGTGGGGTAGATGGTAGCGCCAGCTCCTGATACCCAGGTGCTGGCGGGCCAGGTGGCATCTGTGGAACTATGTCCCCCCTCCCAGTGCCACTGGACAGCAGTGCTCAGGGGCATATGTCTCACAAGGTCCCAAATGGCTTTTAAACCTGGGGATTGTAAACTCGGCTGTGCCACTCAACAGCTGCGAGGCCTTGGACAGTTTGCTTAGTGTCATTGGGCTTCTGTTTCTTCATTTGTGAAAGGCAGTGGGGGAGGGGTTATAAGTACCTACCAGTGGCCACGATTAAACAAATCTGTTCATTCTTATGTGCCGTGTGGATGTGAGTACAGATGTAGCTGTAAATGACAGAGCGGAATGTGCCTGTCCCTGCCCTGTACTAAGATTTGAGCAAGTCCCAGCAGGTTCCCACCTTGCTCTGGCAACTGACGGTCAGAGAGGACACGGGAGGGGATGAGCCCAGCAGGAAGGAGAAACCTTGATCCAGGTAAGGGATCATGTGGTCCATTGTGGGTCAGAGTCAAGGTTGGGGTACAAGGCCCAGTGTGTGTGTACAGGAGGGGTGGTCCCCAAGGACAGGCTCCTCCCCAGCCAGCCCACAGCCCTGCGCTGGCCTGGCAGAGCTGCAGGGCTTGAGGGGTGGGGAACCTCATGGTCAGAGCCTGCTGCCCTGCCCACCCCGGCAGGCACAGAGGCAGTTTCTCGCCTTTTTATTCTGCTTCATGTATTTGAAAAGTGAGAGCTCTCCCATTCCTCTTTCCTGGATATACATATTTCATGCAGTCATTAGATGGTGGCACCAAAGGACCCACAAATCTTCCCCGGTCAGCATCAGAGGGCTGAATGGGCGGTGAGAGGCCCCCAGGGACAGAGCTCAGGTCGGCAGGCATTCCCACCTGCAGGACAGAGGACAGGTCTTGGAGGGTAGAGGCACAATCTGCTCTAAGACAGTCCCATCTTGTCCCCAGGGGCTTACCACCTAATTGCCCTGGGCCTCAGCTGCTCAAGGCCCCAGGCTCCAGGGTAAAGGGGACTGGACAAGGGGACTTCAGAGTCCTTCCCTCCTGATAGTCCAAGTGTAAGCGTGCCTGGCACCAGATATGAAGGGCTGGGCCCTAGGATCCATGTGGGACCTTCCCCAGGGGCAGAATTGTATTCCCCCCTCCCCCTTCATCCTCCTCCCCCTTTATCACCCTCCCCCTCCTTTTGAATCTCTCTGCCCCTCCCTTTTTTCTCCTTTCCCACCATCTTTTTACTAGATTTTGCTCATTCATTTCTCAAGCCCTTTAGGAAGTCCCTCCTGCTGGGCATTGTCTGTGCAAGCAGGGAGCCTGGCCAGGGCCGTACCCTCATGGGAAGCTTTTAATGAGGAAAAGGCTAAGGCCAGGATGCTGAGGCCCCAGAGAGTTTAGTCACCTAGTGACCAGTGCTGCTGACCCTGACTTGGAACTAGAGTCTCTGTGCCACAGTGATCCCTCACCACAGGGCACAGTGACATCACCATCAGTTCCTCAGTTACCAGCCCATGCAGGTTCCCATGTTTCCCAGAGAAAAGACTTAGATAAAAACAGTTGTTCCAGAATGAGGCTTTTGTTCTGATGGAGGCAGCATGTTCCCTGGGGACAGAGTTCCCGAGCTGATTCCACAGGAAGTTCTCCTTCATCACGTGTCCTCAGGCATCATGTCTCACTGTCACCTCAGGTCTCCACCTCAGGTGTCATTTTTACTCTGCCAAAAAGCAAAGGTTGATGTTGGTTAGTTTGGTGTCTAATACACACATGTTGCCCCTGCAACTCGGAAAAGCTACCAACGTCAGTCTTTTTTTTTTTTTTTGGTCCGGGGGATTGAACTAAGGGGCACTCAACCACTGAGCCACATCCCCCGCCCTATTTTATGTCTTATGTAGGGACAGAGTCTCACTGAGTTGCTTAGCACTTCACCATTGCTGAGGCTGGCTTTGAACTCGCGATTCTCCTGTCTCAGCCTCCCTAAGTGCTGGGATTACAGGCGTGCGCCACCACACTGGGCTCTAACGTCAGTCTTAAAGCAGGCATGGGAGCACCTGGGAAGCCAAGCCAAGCAAGTAGGGGGTCTTTGTTCTAGTTATCATTCAAATTTTTTCTTTCAATTGGAAGTTGGGGTTCAAGGTCAGCTTGCACAAACTCTGGATCTTCTTTCTATGAAATGAAGGACTTTCCTGATGGGGCAGCTGAGAAAAGCAACAGATAACAGAAGTTCATATAGTATCAAAGAAATAATCACCTTGTGGTTTACACAGGACGAAGTTAAGGGAATCAGGGAAAAGCAGAGGCGGCTCAGGAGGCTGTAGCACCGCAGCAGCAGCGGTTCCCCTAGATAGGTCCAGCCCTGCAGGCTTTACGCCTTAGAACTGGATCCACGTTCAGATCAAACCTCCAGGTTCGTGACCAGCCAGCAGAGTGAGCACATGCCTGCTCTATCCCCTGGTGCTGGTGACATTCCTCCCATTGGGCAGTAAGCACACAAGTCGGGATAAGCTCTTTTGAAGAGAAGCCTAAGGTCTCCTCCTGGTTCCCAGGAGTTTGGAATGGTGGCTCTGCCGTGTCCTGCCACATGAAGGGTTACCCAAGTCTCTTCCTGAGTTAGTCAGATGTCTGGTGTCAGCAGGAGAGCTTGAAGGGTCCCCAGGTTTCCTCGTTGTTCCAGATCGGGTTTCCACACAGGAGCTTGTTCTGGGAGTGGGGCATTTTCTGAGGGGTCCCTCTGGGGTGGTCAGGGCAACCGTGTTGCCATTCCTCCCATCGGGCAGTATGCATATTGGTTAGGTCTTGTCTCTTCAGGCTCCCGGTCAGGTCTCTGGCGGCGGTCTTCAAGGCTGGGGGTGGCCAAAAGCTGCATCTTTTTCTCTGATCTCCTATCCTTTGCCTTATGCCCTGTCCTGACCATTGACTGTTACATACTTAAAAAGCCCCTGCCAAGGTCACCAAGGGAACCTGAGCTTCTACCTCTAGCTTTTGCAGTTTCCTCTGAATATTTGGGTCTGTCTGGGTCATAAAACACACAACCATTAAGGCCCTTCCCCGCCCATTCATGTACTTATGGAAGTCCTCTGACCATCAATTCACAGAGACAGCAGCTTTTCCTTTTTCTTGAATTATCTCTTAAGCTTTCATCATTTACCAGCATCGTTAGATATCTTTCCATGCCATCTGCCACACATGTCACTAGGTAAGCTCTCCTAGTCAAATCTGTTCCATCTCAGGATTCCGCTATAGAGGAGACTGGCTTTCCCAGGCTGACAGGGACCCTTGCCAGGGTGCTGGTTGTCATTCCATCCATCATTTCTGCTTTCTTAAGGACACATTCCTTTTCATCAGGGGAGCAGCACGTCTCTCCAGGTGAAGATAAAAGTGAGGCTCCTTTTAAGAAATTCATCTCAGAAATGTATCAGGATTTTCCGAAAAATGGTCAAATCTTAGCTGGGTGCGGTGGCGCATGCCTATAATCCCAGCGGCTCAGGAGGCTGAGGCAGGAGGACTGAAAGTTTGAGACCAACCTCAGCAACTTAGCAAGACCCTGGCCTCAAAATAAAGAAAAAAATAAGGAAGACTGGGGATGTGGCTCAGTGGTGAAGCGCCTACAGGTTCAATCCCTGGAACTAAAAGGAAATGTTTCCGAGGTAAGAACCCTCTACAACTTCAGCCTCCATGACTGTCAGTTCAATATCTTTAATAACACATGTGTGGCAGATTTTCTTTAGCTCTTCCTGTTGGTATGAAGCCATGGTTGCCTGAGCATGGACAATGTCCCCATTTCTTTTCTCCCTTGCAGAAAAGATCAACCAAAGTGTTGTAATTAAGTGATCCATTAATTGGCCATTGTTCTTGCTCCCTTCATTTGTATAAGGGTCAGGCAACATTATGTAAAAATACCAACCTTTTTCTTCTTAGCCCAGTCAACTTAAATGTAGTCCAATTAGTGAGTAGGCATCCTAGAGGAGAATCTTTTGAAATGCCTTGAGCATCGCCCATTTCTGTATCTTTGGTACCCAGTAATCAAGGATCCAGAGAAGGATGCGGAGCTGGAGATTAGGCATGGACCAACCCTCAGTATTTGTCAAAAGCCCACTTAACCAGACAAGGAAGTCTTTTCAAAAGAGAACAAAGAAGGAGACCTGAAAGATCAGGGACAGTCACCTTGGCCCCAGAGACAAAATGAAGTTGTTCACCTGCTGCAATTGACCACAGATTCCAAGAGGCTGCATTATAAATCTTAGGGTAAAGACAAGGGCAGTCAAAAACTTGTCTAAAAAAAGAAGTCCAAAGGCTCCAGGTAGAGGAAGGACTAGAACTTCCCACGCTCAGCAGCAGTAGTTCTGGCAAAAGGGGCCGAAGCCTGGCCCTGGGTTGGTCAAGCATCAGAGAATGCAGAGATGCCCAAGGAGAGGTAGGTACTGCTGATAACGAGGCCAGTTGCCATAGCTACAGAGGGAGTGGAAGGCATCCACTGCACCATTTCACAGGAGGCTCAGACTCCTATCTGGGGCTCAAGGAGTACAACTCCATCACCCCGTGGGGGGCAGGGAGATCACCTGTAGCTCAAGCGACCGTCAGAGGCTCGTTGGAACCAGGCCTTGCCTTCACTAAAACGAAAGTTAAAAAGAGAGGCAGAAAACCCAAGCCAACCCAGAAAAACGGAGCTCGCTGTCAGAAAATGCAGCACACAGACAAGGTCCCTGCAAAGCACTGTCCCTGTGAGAGGACCTCACAGCCAGATCCAAACCTACAGGTTCTGAGGACTCCAAATCAGTCACTCAGGCAGATGCCAGGCAGGTCTGGGACAATCTCCTCAGCCAGGGCTCACCTATGGGGACCCCTCAAAGCGGGTCCCACTTGGGTCACAGGAGATACATTATTGGCCCATACAGGTTCTCGTGTTTCCCCAAAAGAAGACGAAGTGCAGTTGTATAGGAGCAAAGCTTTTGGTCTCACAGGAGGCAACATGTGGAGACAGTCAGTCCCAAGCTGACTCAAACCGGAAGCAAGACACCTAGGGATGTCATTTTTACTCGGCTAAAAAGCAGAGGCCTCTGTTGGTTACTCTGGTGTCTAATATATGCATGTTGCCCCTGCAACTCGGAGAAGCTCCTAACATCAGTATTAAAGAAGGCAAGGAAGTACCTGGGAAGCCAAGAGAGTGGGGGTCTTTGTTCTAGGTCAACAGTTAGCTGAATGACTTTGTGGGTCTTAGCTCCTTATTTCCTGGTGTATCTGCTGGCCCTGTGCATCCTGTCGGATTTAGGTGACTGTCTCATCTTCACAGATCAAGAGCAGTTACGATGTTCTAACAATGCCATGTGTGAGAGATGAGGCTGATTTGTCGGTGAGACTGAGGTCTGGGAAGGGTCCCTGAAGGGGAGAATGGAGGTGGGTTTATCATGGGGAGCTGCGGTCTCCTTGTCCCTGGAATAACCAGCTCCCTGCCTGCTGAGGACACGTCCTCAGGCAGCAACTCATAGAACCCAGGGCATCGGGCTTCCAAGCTAGCTCTCTCCTGTTTCCAGCCTTGAGTGAGCCATTTAACCTCCCTGTGCCTCAGTTTTGCCATCTGTAAATTGAAGATGGTGCTCATAACACTACGTGTAAGAACGAAAAGAATGAGATGTATAGGGTGTTCAATAAATGCAATTGTAGCCGTCATGCGGGTGACCCGGGAAGCGGGAGGCCCCTCAGGGAGCCAGCCCTGGCAGGGAGGGTGGGCTCCACTGCTTGGCATCTGCCTTCTCACGTATTCATCGAGGGTCCTGAGAACCTGTGACGAACTCTGAGCCTGGCCAGGCAACAACAGGGACAAAGGTGTCTGCACATAGTCTACGGGAACAAAAGCTGAGGGGACAGTGAATGGAAGTGGGGTCCAAGAGGCAGTTCTGTGAAGTAGGCAGCCCAGAACCCCTGGAAAGAGCCTCTTCATGAATAGTTTCCAGATAACCAGGATCTTAACTCTTAGGGTATAAACATTTTTCTTCCTTTCATTCATTTGGAATATAAATATATTATATCCATCTTCCTGAACAGAATATTTGAAACACAAATTAGCTTTTTCATAAAAATTCAGGTTTATTATAAAGAACATAGAATTTAATAGATTTCATAGAATCAGGAAGCCTTTAAAAAGAGCCTCAGAAAATATTTAGTAGAAAGGTATTAAAGTATATTTTTAGCCACAAAACCTTTATCCATGTATGATCTTACAGAGAAACGCTGAGCACAAAACAGATGTTTAAGTGGTCCCAAGGTCAGCGCGAGGCCTTTCCCTCTTGACCTCTGGTGGCAGGTAGCACTCTTTCAGGCTCCAGGGGCAGCGGCCTGGGAAGGGAGCAGGGGTCTCTTCTAGAACTGTGCCTTACGTGGAGTTTATCTTTAATACGTCATGATCAAATGAATGAATAAATGGAGTCCTTTAGGCTGCACCATAGATTCCAGCCATGCCAGGGATGAGACAGGAGCCAACAGTCCAAGCCATAAAAGCCACCCCCTAGCACCACTAGAAACCACTGTCATCTGAGAAAGGGGGAGACAGGGGTCTCCTTGGGGTGGCCTAAAGGAAGGAGCCCAGGCAGGGAGTGGGGAGGCCAGCTCAGGCCCACTCTGCTCCTGACCTGCTCACACCTAGCGGGGTGACGGGGTTACTGCGGGCTCACTGTGTCTAGCCCTCAGTGTTCTGATCTGGGAGATGGGTGGGATGTCAGTCCTCATCGCATGGGCGGTGATTCTGATAAATAGGATGTTCTTTGTTAACATGAAATGTGGGAGCGTGGAACAGGCTGCCGATGTGACCACACATCCATTGTCCTCAGTATAAGGCTGGGCTCGCTCCCTCTGGTCCCTTTGACTGCAAGTCACAGAGACTCCACTTGGTCTAGCCTGGGTAAAGAGGTCTTTTTTTTTTTTTTTAATTTTTTTATTTGTTCTTTTTAGTTCTACATGACAGAATGTGTTTTGACATAGCAGACATCCATGAAATATAGCCCATTCTTATGGTTGAACATGGTGTGGAGTTTCACTGTGAAGTTTCATATATGAACATAGGAAAGTCATGTCCCATTCATTCTACTGTCTTTCCCTTTCCCATCCTCCCTCCCTTCACTCCCCTTTGTCTAATTCAGTAAACTTCTGTTCTTCCCTCCCGGCTTATTGTGAATCAGCATCTGCATATCAGAGAGGACATTAGGCCTTTGGGTTTTTTGGGGATTGGCTTATTCGACTTAGTGAGAAAGTCTCCAGTTCCATCAATTTACCAGCAAATGCCATAATTTCATTCTTCTTTATGGCTGAGTAATATTCCATGGTGTATAAGTACCACTTTTCTTTATTTATTTGTTGAAGGACATCTAGGTTGGTTCCACAGATTAGCTATTGTGAATTTAGCTGCTATAAACATTGATGTGGCTGTGTCACTATAGTATGCTGATTTTAAGTCCTTTGAGTATAGACTGAGGAGTAGGATAAGTAAAGAGGTCTTGATGGAATCACAGACCAAGCTGCAGGTGAGAAAGGACAGCAGACTCTGGACTCTAAAACCACCAGGATTTAGGCTTCTCTCCCCCAGCTCTCCCACGGGTGGGGCTTCACCCTCCCCAAACATCTATTACCAGTTTCCGTCTCCGAAGAAAAAACGTTGGTCCCTAGCAACAATAAGGATCCTGGTGGGGGATTCTGCTGAACCCAGCAGTGGCCAAAGGCCACTCTCAGCCAGAACCTGTGGCCAGAATGGGGCAGCTTGAACTGAGACCATGTGTTCCAGCAGGGGGAGGAGCCAGGGAAGATAATGGAGGTGGGCAGGGGCCCATGTCTCCAGATGAGGTTGCCAGGCAGGCAACAGTCAGCCCCTTTGCGCAGTGGGTTATTCTAGGGTCAAAGAGCAGGACCAGAAATCCTCCCTAGGGGCCTCCCCCACTGGGCAGCACATTGGACTTGGAGGCTTCAATGGTTGGGGGAAAATCACCAGAAGGATCCACCAGGTGGCTGAACCACACCCACCTTTGTTTATGACACTTTGCCCATCTACAGGTTGTGCCCCAGGGACAGGTCGAGGGTCCCCCATGCCCCTTGAGCACCTGCAGGGGATCAGCCTGCCCAGTCTGGCAGGAGAGCACAGGAGGGGGCTCACACAGATTTCGGGGGGGACCAGCCCTCTGAACTGTGCTCTCTAGTGCCAAGTTCAACAGCCATTTGTGGCTGGTGACCATCTGATTGAACAGCATGGCTCTAGAAAAGTCGCTGGGCCCAGGAGTGTGTGGGAGGAACAAGTTCCTGTGGCCTTTTCCTGGTGTGGTCAGGAGACCCAGATGGGTCTGAAAGTAAAGACTTCCTGTTGTTCCCTCTGCAGGCAACCGACAATGACGTGGGCACCCTCGGGGAGGTCAACTACTTCTTCAGTGACGACCCTGACAGGTGAGACCCTGCCCCCAGTTCTTCTGCAGAAGCCCTGTGCCACTCACAGGGTCCAGCAAACTTCCCAGTGTCAGGGAGGATGCTAGGCCCAGTGGCTGGAGTGCTGGACTGGGAGTCAGAACCCATGGATATTGTTGCTGGTTTGTCCCTGAGTTAGTCAAGTTTGCTAAACAATCTGGGGCAGAGTTTCTCAAATGCTAGCCTTTAGCAGGATGTGGTGGCATGCATCTGTAATTCCAGCAACTTGGGAGGCTGAAGCAGGAGGATCACAAATTTGAGGCCAACCCCTGCTACGTATGAGACCCTATCTCAAAATAAAAAATAAAAAAGGCTGAGGTATAATCCAGTGATAGAGCACACGTGATTCCATCCCCAGTACCAAAAAAAAAAGTCAGTTTTGGAAATGGAGGACATTGTGTGTGTGAGAGGCTTTGAAGCCTTAATGATTGCATCCCACGGCACCACGAGCAGCAACAGTTGCTGACCCCAGGAGCTCTGACTGCACGCCCTGTGTCTGTGCGTCACCTGTGTCACCCTCACAACTACACACTGGAGGAACTCAGTGCTCAGTACTATTATCACTTCCACTTCACAGATGAGGAAACTATAGCTCAGAGAGGTTCTTACCTGCCCCAAATCACACAGCAGGCAGGCACCAGGCCAGGCCTCTCTGCACTTGTTCTTCACTGCTAGGACACACAGCATCCATCGGGAGGGGGCTCTCAGTGCACAGCAGCCCTTGGGCAGGTCCCTTGCCTCACTGCCTGACCCGGGCCAGCCTGGCCCAGCATGGGGACATGGTTGTAGGCTGGTTCCAGGCCATCAGTTTCCCTTGCCTTCAGTTAATCTGAGCCAAGGGAAAGCCCTCTCATTTTTAACATTGTCAAAGGCCACATTGAATTCAGAGGGCAGGTCTGCTTCTAAAAATGAAGGATCTGTTGCACTTGGAAGCCCGAAGAATGAAGAAGACAAAGGCTGTCAGCTCAGATTGACGACCCACTATCTGTGTGAATGATCAGAGAGAGACGAGATGCTGGACGGTGTCCTGGGCCATGCCACAAATGGCGGCTTGGTGTGGAGCAGGCAGTAGCCATGGCTGCACAGGGTCCCCACCCTCAGAGTGTCCACGTCGCTTTCTCCCCAGCATCCTGGATTCTCCTCTCTTTCCATCTTCTGGGCTGAGCGCTTTTTCTGTTCCTGAGATGGGACCTTCCAGGCTTGGTGACCAGCAGCCATGGATCAGAACAGCTCACATGAGCCTTCAGGGGACCTTTAAAGGAGGCAGTGGGAGGGACTGTCCCCTGGGTCTTGCTTCCCCCAGAAGACAAGTGCCTCTTCCCCCAGGCCCACAAGCAGCACATAGGGGGCAGCTCCCAAGAGGGGACAACCACTCCTCCCCATGTGGGATACTTTGTTGCCAATTTCGAGCATTTTGTTATAAAACTCCGTGGGGTGACAATGTCCACCTCTGTGGTTCTCCAGCATCTAAACGACTCCTGTAGGCAGAGGTTCCTGCTCACATGTCCTTGATGGAGTCACCCTCTCTCTCCTCCTGACCTCACCACTGACCACTCTACCCTTCCTGGGATCCTGATCCTACGGCCCTGTTCCCCGGCCCCTTCAGAACGAGCTTGCAAGGAGGGCAGGGGTTGAGACACGGCTTCAGACCTCGCTCACTTCCTCCTGTTGAGCACGGGGCGGGGACGGGCAGGCATGGCAGGTGCCTATCCACGAGCCTGCTTCCATCCAGGCCGTCTCTCCTCTCCCTCCTTCCTACCTGACACAGGTTCTCCCTGGACAAGGACACAGGACTTATCATGCTGATCGCCAGACTGGACTATGAGCTCATCCAGCGCTTCACCTTGACTACCATTGCCCGGGATGGGGGCGGCGAGGAGACCACAGGCCGGGTCAGGATTAACGTGTTGGACGTCAACGACAATGTGCCCACCTTCCAGAAGGATGCCTACGTCGGTGCCCTGAGGGAGAATGAGCCTTCTGTCACGCAGCTGGTGCGGCTCCGGGTAAGGTGCACTGGGCCGCCCCCGGGCCCTGGCCCTGCACACTCTTCTCTGCCATCTCCCTAAGAAGCCACAGCGAGAGGTGCCAACCTCCATGCGCCAAGATTCGGGGTCAGATCCTCGGACTGTGTCAGGTCTTCTCTGAGCATCACCTCCCATCTCTGGTGACCAAGTGGGGCCACATTCATAGTGTCCATCACAGCTTGAATTTCTGGCCACCATTTAGCAAAAGGATGTCCCCCATCTGCCTGGCAGGGACATGGCAAGGGGAGTGGGCAGTGGTTCCTTGTGGAAGGACCTCCTTCACAGCCTTTCAGTGTCTGCTTAGGATCAGAAACTGCTGCAGCTGGCAGACGCCGCAGACACCACGGGGTGCAAACCCAGTTTACCAGAGCGGAAGCAGGAGGGGAGACAGGCCCGGAAGACGTAGTCAGTCAGAGAAGCAGGGTCAGCACCAGAGGAGAGGCTGTGCTCAAGCACCCTTCAGTGAGGCCCTGCCCTGCTCCAGTGACCTCAACCAGGGGCTTCTGAATGTCCCATGCTGTTTCCCCACACTGCCTGTTCAAAGTGGCAGGACCCAGGCCTCCAAGTGCCCAAAGCCTCCAAGAATACAGGCAAGGATGGGTGGGTTGGGGGTATGCAGATGGCAGGCTCATGTGCCCACCCAGCACGCCAGAGCTTCCCATCAGATCCTTCCCTTCCCTCCTGGCTCAAAGTGGGAGAAACCCCTGGAGGCTCTCTAGGGTCAGGAACAATCAGCAAAGAAGCTAATAAATTCAGACAGTCCAGATGATGGTCAAAGGGAGGAGGGATGCCCAGTGCTTTCTTCCCTCTTTGCGTTCATGTAGCATGCATCTATTAGATATCTGCTGTGCGTCTAACACTGTGCTATATTCTGGGTATACAGCAGCAGTTGAGAGACATAAGGGTCCTGCTTACTTGAAGCTGATGGCCTAAGCAGGGTGGGCAGCAATTAATAAGAAATGAGGGGCTGGGGTTATGGCGCAGTGGTAGTGTGCTCGCCTAGCACGCATGAGACACTGGGTTCGATCCTCAGCACCACATAAAAAATAAAATAAAGATATTCTGTCCACCTACAACTAAAAAATAAATATTTAAAAAAAAAAAAAGAAATGAGAAGGGGCCTGAGAGTAGTGATGGGGTACACAGCACAAGGGTCCTGCACTTAGTCCGTGTGTGTTGCTGTAACAAAATGCCCAAGGGTGAGTACTTTATAAAGAAAAGAGGTTTGTTGAGCTCACAGTGTTGAGGGCTGAAAGTCCAACATCGGGCAGCCTCATCGTTTCAGCTCTTGGTGAGGCCCCCTTGGATGCATCCCAGCATGACGGAGAGCACCATGATGGGGCATTGCAAGAGGGACCGATTGCATATTGAGACAGGAAACAAGAGATTCAGGAGCCAGACTCGCTCTTTCATAGAAACTCACTCTTAAGGGCACTAACCAGGGTCCCCCATAGTTACAGCAATCCATTCTGATGGCAGTGACCTAACCACCTCCCACTGGGCCCCACTCTTAAAGTTTCACCTCCTCTTGATGCTGCCACATGGGGATCCAGGCCACCAGCACCCAAAGTCTTGGGGAGCCAACCACACCCAACCCCAAGCAGACCTCGCTTGGTCTGGAGCTCAGGGAGGCATCTGTTGGGTGGGGTGGACCTGGTCCTGGCAGGCACCCTCTGGGAAAGCCTGGCCTCCCACCCTCTTCCCAGGCCCCAGCTGCCCTCTCCGTTTCCCAGGCTGCCTCTGAGCTGTGGGCTCCAGCAGAGGGTCATAGGGCCCCCTGGGGTCCTGGGCCAGGACATGACCCACTGGATCATGGGAAGAGGGGACTCTGAGAGGGGCCAGCCCTCCTGTCTGGTCCCAGGGCCTCCCGCAAGCTCACGAGGCCCTGTCTCCCCGCTTCTTTCCAGGCCACGGATGAAGACTCACCCCCCAACAACCAGATCATCTACAGCATCCTCAACGCCTCCGCCTTCGGCAGCTACTTTGACATCAGCGTGTACGAGGGCTACGGAGGTATGAGTGGCTGTGGCCCAGCCCTAGAGGGCGTCGGTGGGCTCTGCACGCTCATACCTCTCCCTGGGGAAGGGCGCGCTCAGTCTCCCAGACACCCTGCGCCCCTGGGGAGCTGCCCCAGTTCCTGTCAGCTAGAGCTGCATGTGGTCAGGGTCGCCCTTCCATGGCGTCTGCCTCACATCAGCCAGAGCCTTCTCTGGTTCTTGGGCTATGGCCAGCTGGAAAGTCTGCAGTTTGAAAGGCCGATGTTACCAGAATCCATGGGGGTCCCTATTTCATACCAAGTCTGCCTGGGCATATCCGTGGAGGGAGGCTTGCTGACTGAGCCTCCCCATCCCTGGGGCAGTCCTGGGCCACCTCATGGGCTTCCCATGATGTGGCCTTTCGTTACCAGGCCCCAGCACAGTTTCCATTCTGGACCCGCCTTGCCTGGACCACGATGAGTCCTTGTCCCTAGAGCCCTAGTAGCAGGAACAGCAGCAGCAACTTCAAGATCCAAGATCCCAAGAGAGAGACAGACCACCTTGCTTTGTGGACAGGGCAGCTAAGGCCCAGAGATGGGGAGGCACTTGCCTGAAGTCACCAGCAAAGCTGCCCAGCTTAGCACTTGAGTCCCAGTGTAATCTGGCTCTTGGTTCCCTCTCCAGCCTGGTAGATGCCTCCTACCTGCCAGAATTCAGCCTCTGTGAACCCCTAGGCACTCTCTGCCCTTGTGCTGGCCACCTCCGTGTTCCTTCTGCCAGTAAAGCTCTCTCCCTGCTTCTCGGCCCTGCCTCCTGCTGCCTCTGGCCAGCTCTGAGACCTCATGTGAAGCCTCTCTGCAGGAAGGTTCCCGGATGCTTGGAGGCTGGGTTAGGTCTTCCCGGGGCAGAATGCCCCAGTGCCCAAACACCTCTGGGTTCACGCTCTTTCCTCCCACAGTGGTGACGGAGACGGGCAGTCACAGGAAATGCCCGGTCTGGCATTCTCTGTGATATCTGAAGTCCTTCCTTAACACACATAAAAGTGACATGCCTCTGCTCACCTTCCCTGCCACAAGAACCCCTCAGATTCGATATCAGTTAAGCAATCATTTTGTGTCCCGTGTCCAAACAGAAAGGTGCAATTGAACACTGTTGTCATGGCTCTGCAGATGACCCCGGCCCACTTCCAAGCCAAGACACACACCCCAGCCCCGCCAAGTTGAGAATCAGTGGCTTAGCACAAGAGAGTGTGACCGCAGAGTTCAGGCTGGTGCTGTGGTGGGGCCATTTGGGAGCAGAGGCCTGTCTCTTAGCTCCCTGCAAATCTTTCCCCACTAAGTGACACAGGCCAGGAGAGACCAAGGACAACACTGCCATCTGTACCCCACTGCCAAGCCCTTCCTGGCACCCCAGTGTTGGGCAATGAATGGTGAAGTCTGTGCTGATGGGATGTGGGGGTGCTGGTCACAGGGACAAGGCTAGCGGATGTGAGATTTGACACCTTCCTCTGAGCAATTTCTAGACCAGTGGGGAAATGCAAAAAGAAAATTGCCAGAGAATGAGTGAGACAGACAGGTAGCCAGTGGAGCCTGCTGGATTCTGGATTTGGCCAAACCCGTGATCGTATCCTGATTCTATTATGTTGCTAGCTGTGTGACCTTGGGCAAGTCCCTGAAACTGTCTGTGGTTTCTTCATCTGTAAGGTGGGGATTTCATCATGATTATCACCCAGTGAGTTCAGCAAGGGGCCTGCTGCACATCAGGAAGTCAGTAGATTTAAGTGAAGGCCAGGAAGCTCCAGATGTTCAGAGGCCAGAGAGGAACACCAGGCAGAGCTGGCCAGGGTCATGCCAACTATCCCTTCTCTGCCTAAGGGAAGCCCTGCTGGCTGGGCATCCAAAGCCTGCTTACAGGGCGGGGCTGTTCCTGTCATTTCAGTGATCAGCGTGAGCCGCCCCCTGGATTATGAACAGATACCCAATGGGCTGATATACCTGACAGTCATGGCCAAGGATGCTGGAAGTCCCCCTCTCAACAGCACAGTCCCTGTCACCATCGAGGTGTTTGTGAGTACTCAGGGGCTCTGGCCTTGCTCTTCCAGGGTACAGGGTAGCCAGTGCTTTCTGGAGGGCTGGGGACCCTGCCCGAACCCGGAGGTATGGGACCATGTCCTTGGCTGTTCCTGCATCTCAGGCTGTCCTGAATTCTGTCCCCAGCAAACCTCTGCCTGCAACTAAGCTGCCTGCCAGCTGGGCCAGGGAAGCCCCAGGGTCCTGGGGTTCAGGAAGAGACAGATTGCCCTGCTTGGACTCCTTTTGGGGTCCTCAGGACAGCCTGGGGGTGGGGATGGACCTGGGGCCAGGCAAGAAGGAAATGAGGTAGAATCCCTCCACTGATAACCACATTCTGGGAAGTTCAAGGGAATGACCGTCAGGTGGTTTCTTTCTTCTATGACCCCCTCTTCTTCTTTCTACTCCTCTAAAGATCTGAAGGGGCCTGAGAGCAAACCGCAGCTTGTCTGACATGAATATAAAGCATACCTTAGTGCTGTCCCTGTCTCAAATTATCAACCACTGAATCCATCTCCACACCAGTTCATTTGTCCCATGCCGCTCCCCCCGTGATCCGGGAGATGCAGAGCATGGCAGGTAGAGGGGCCAGTGGGCCTCGCCCCGCTGAGATCCCCACACACTCAGTCACGCTGAAGCCTGCCCCCACCCAAGCCACCCACCTGTTCTGCGTCAATGGGAGTGAGTGCATTATCAGCTCCAGAGGATTCAATCAGACTGTCAGTGGGGAGATGCGCTGTGATTTGATGTGAGTTCGAGAAAAATCTCACCCCAGACCAGCTTCCTGTCACAAGCAGCTTCACCAGGAGCCTCTTGCACAGCCCCGCACCTGTCTTTAGCAAGCCTCATCCTCTCCACCAGAAGCTGCAGCCCTAGGGCCAGCTCCCCAGGGGAAAGGCAAGGCCCAGCCTGGGAGGAGACCCCAGGTCCTGGGGCAGGGGGTGATGGAGGCCGAACTGAGGCCAGGAGGGAGCAGGGAGGGTGAGAACCAGGGGCAGCAGAGAGAGTCGAGTCTGCATCTAGGATCCTTGTTTGTGACCACTTGGCCTTCAAGGAGTGACAGGGGAGGTGGGAGGGGATCCATGGGAGCCCAGAACTGGCCTGTCTTGAACCCACAGCCTCCCACCTTAAAACAGGTAATGCCAAAGAACCAGATTGGGTTCCCTGGCAATCACCACAGCGTGATATTCTTTACCACAGCATCACCAGACCTCAGTTTCCCAGTCTTGGCCCAGCCCTCAAACCTCCCCTAAACCTGGCCACAAATGTGGCCCTAACCAATCCTGCCATCCCTTGCATCCCACCATGCTCAGGTGGCCAGTAGGGTCTGTCTGAGTGAGGCAAGAGGCCTGGGTGGAGGTGAAGGCGGGTGGGTGCCTGCACCACTGCCCCCCAGGAGACACTGGATGGAAAGGGGAGCGCGGCCTCAGCATATGGCTTGGGAGGCATCTGGGTTTGAGTGCAGCTCTTCCAGCTGTGTGTCCTGGAGAGAGTTTCTTACCTTTCTGAACCACAGTGTCCTCATCTGCAAAATGGAGATGACCATGGTACCTTCCTCATGAGTTGTCTCGAGGATACCATGAGGTCATGCAGCTGGCACCTGGCACCCAGCACTGGTTGTGATCACAGCTGATGAGACAGCCACAAATACTGCCAGCACAGCCGGGCTCCAGCCTGTCTTTAGTGCACATGGGCAGAGGGACCTCTTTAGGCTTTGGGAGAGGAGAAGGGCAGGGCAGTTGAGGGAAACAGTTGAAGTTGGTGCTAGGCAGGTGTTACCAGCCCAGTGGGAGTAAAAGCTTAGCTGAGCTCCACAAGAGCCCTGTGCCTCCCATCGCTCAGTCTTTCTCAGCCTCGTTTTACAGATGAGGAAACTGAGACTCAGGGAGGGTACATAGCTGGGCCTGATGTCACAGTGGCAAGGGCCACTGGTTACTGGCAGAGCTGGGTTGGACCCTGCTCCTGCTGCCTCCCAGGCTGACCTTCTTCCCACCATACTCTTGGTCCTGGAGCCTGGGCCGTCCTTCCCCTCATGTGACTGAGACCTGGGGACCTTCTTAAAGTGCACATGCTTGTCCAGCAGGACTGAGGTGGGAGCGAGGTTCTGCATTTACGGCAATTGTGGTTTATTGACACCTCTGCCCAGGGGACCACACGTGGAGCAGCAGACCTTCCAAGATCTGCCCTCGGGAGATTTTGAAACCCAGGGACTGTCCTGCACCCCACCCCGGGGCCCTTCCCAACCTGGGACGGGGCAGGGCCTCTTCTCTTTTCCCCTCAGTCTCTCCACGGGACCAGAGCAAGCAGGAAGAGGAAGGCCAGGGACTGAGCTGGGCTTTTGTCCCCTGCAAATACTAGAGTGGGGGCAGCCTCCCCCTGATTCCAGGAGGCAGGATCTC